>JAODAI010345485.1:0-15343 GCA_027575025.1 Scotoplanes globosa | reverse complement strand
TTTTCATTTTACCCATCTGTTCATACAAATGGTATATGTTTTAAAAATAGAGCCATGTATAGTCGTATAACTCTAAAGTCGTATATATTACAGACTAGTCACACCACCGCTCGTGGCAAGTAGTGACTACTCGTTTGACCGATCGGAGCCAATCTCAGTCAAGCACAACCAGTCGTTCGATTGGTATACGATGTACTTACGATTGACGAGTACAATGCCATTTTAAGCTGCTCATCTATAACAAGAATAACCTCCAGTTGATATATATTCATCTAAAATGGAGGGATCGTGGGAAGTATTACGACATTGTAATAACACATTGATTAGATACATGCTACTTTCAGATGACGTCGCAATAGCCACCCATACCGATCACCACCTACATACCCTTATGAACACATTTTCTATGGCATGATTTCAGTCTGATCATCAGCATCAAGAAAAGCAACATCCTGGGTCAACATGTTACTCACCCTCCATCAATTACGATTAAAGACAATTGGCTGAAAAACGTAAGCCAATTAACTTATCTTGGATCCACTATATTAGACAACATATCACTTGATACCGAACTCTACAAGCGCATCGGCAGAGCTGCAACTATCCTCGCAAGACTAACACGACGAATATGATAGAACATGAAACTCACAATTCCTACGAAGATGGCCGTCTACAAATCATGTGTTCTTAGCACCCTTATGTGTGTCAGCGAAACCTGGACCCTATACTTCAGGCAGGAAAAGACACCGAACGCAATCCACATGCGCTGTTGGGACGCATTGTCGGCAGTAACTGGCAGGACAATAACTCAATTATCACTCGTGCAGGACTACCCACCTTACATACTATTATCAGGCAGTGCCGTTTGCGATGTCTGGATCATATATGGCGCATGGATGATGGTAGAATCTCAAGCGATCTAGTTTATGGTTAACTTGTGGCCGGAAAGAGACACACCGGTCGTCTATTGATTCACTACTGAGACTTATGCAAGAGCGACGGGAAAGTCACCGATACCAATGTGTCAACATGGGATAATTTAGCCAGAAATACAAGTGATTGGAGAAAGGAGGTGGCTATGTGACTGAAAGGGGAGATGAAACGATACGCAAGAATACAAACGAAAAACGTACCAGGCGTAACAAAGTCAGAGTGTCGCATCATCATCCTCTATCTACATTTACTATCAATACAACCGATATTGTCATTCCGGTATTGGACTTGGCAGACATCAAAGTAAATGCATTACCATTATTGACAATCAACAGGGTGCTACTCCATAGCCTGGAAGACTGTCGGATACCTATGACTATCGATCGCAAGATAAATAGTATGTAGTCGCGTAACTCTAAAGTCGTATATATTAAAGATAAATCACACTACCACCCTTGGCAAGTTGCCACTTCTCCAAATACCGATCAGAGCCAATCTCAGTTAAGCACAATCAGTTGTTCGATTGATGTGCGATTCATATACGATTGACGCATACACTTCCATTTTAAGCTGCTCATATATAACAAGAATAACATGCAGTTGATATATATTCATATGAGAAATGGAGGGGTCGTTGGAAAAGGCAAGTATCGCAGGGGCACTGGCAATACCCAATGACATATTGTTAGATATTGAATACCTGAGCAAGATGCCAACAATGTTCTGGCCGTCGTGCCAACCGAAATCATGGCTGAACGAATAGACGTTGGAGCAGTATATGAGTGCCTGGTTTGGGGAACACCACCTGCTTTATAACATGATTGACACAAATATAAAAGTCGGCAGATAAAGGAATTCCCCATGCAGGCTCAACTGTATTCATTATCATTGTATTATTTACATTAAACGACTCTGGGTCTAAAAATATCGAAAATGGGTCTAAATATGCCCAACATCAAAATAAAAAGTCATAGAAGGTAAATACCCTACCACACGACGTATCGAATGGGTCATTGTGAGATCCCTGGTAAGTTGGGGTTACTGGAGGACGCATTGGTTTGTTTTAAGTTTTCAAGTTTCAAGTTTATTTCTTCCTTTCAACATAATACAGTTGCACTGTTATATAATTATAGACAAGACAATTTACTGATACAAACAGAAATGATAACATACCAATATAATAGTAGGTGGTAGACAGGAGGGGATACCAGAAACAAGCAGGGCTTTTCGAGTCTGGCTCCCATTACATAGAATAAATGAATTATGTGATAATGAATTAAATTGAATTAACAATCAGTTAACAGAGAAAAACGAACATAGATTTGTATGAAAATACACAGACAAAACTTAAAAATACAGAACGATACACATATACATACACCCGTACACACGCTCACACACATATGACAAAAATACACGGGATACCATTCATTTTTCATATAGCCTGAATCAACTTTAGATGTATCAAAATAATGGTTTTCGAGCAGCTAATAACATCTTTGGTGGGTTGTGTAGAACATGGAAGGGAAATGTGAATTATAAAAGTGCGCATGATTTAATTGTGGTGATTTGAAACATGGTATGTGCATGCATCTCAAATGACTAATACCATGTAATGGGACCCTCGATATTTGAATTGTTAACCACAACCGCTCGAGTGTGAAATATTTTCTTCCATGGCCTTTTTATTTAGTGCGTTGCGCACATGTTGACACCAATCCCTTCCAAATCTATGCTACATAGGCGGAAATTTTAGACGGGTGGGGTGGGGGAGAAATATCTACTCACCTTATACTATCCCACACGTTGATGCCATCGATATCAATATCCTTGACATCACCACCCGCAATTCCCTCAGCAAATGTGGGGAGCCAATCTGAAATTCCCATTAAACCGTTAAACGTAGTGCCACGAACTTTTGAGGAAAGAAGCGGACTATTCACGAATCCAGTAACCCGGACTCCTCCATCCAAATAGGACCGTTTATAGCCCCTAAAAGGTGAGTTGTCAGCCTCATTTTCAATAGGACCTCCATTATCTGTAATAATAAACAATATGTTTTAATGGCGACATAATCAGCTACTAAATATGGTTGGGAGATCGGCGATATATACTTAGTCTACAAATTATGCATGCAGTGACTCGGAGGGGTGGTGTATCCTACTATTGGAATATGTGGAAAGTTGGAAGGATAATTAAGAATAATTGCAGATAATTCGGGAGTTCAAATTACCAATATGGGAGAGAATGATAATGTCCTCAATATCCCCTCACCAAAAGTAGAGTGGCTCCTGAATTCCTTATTCATAGAACACCGTGGACAATTTAAATTCAACTTATTCTATATCTTATTCTAGACAATATATTAATTGCAAAATGTGTAAATTACCACAATTACCTCTGGTGAAAAAATCCTTGCCTCTTTTTCAACCTTTGGGAAATTACCAAAGACTTAATGTTCATTCTCGTCCATCAGATCCGGGGGCGTAAAATGGTGGTTTTGGGAGCAGGATATGAAACACTGCCTCGTTACATCTGGTCACTTTTCGTAAAGAGTATACAGGGATTTGTCCCAATGATCATCCATACAGAATATATCTTACACTTCTGGGTCAGGCGCCCTTCGGCTGCAGTCACTGGACCAGCACTTTCGGTCATGGCATAAAGTGCTAAATAAGTGACATACATTTTTTATTATTATTATTATTATCACTGTTTGTTTATTATAAATTACATTGTGGATATACATCGACATGAATGTGATCGACCGAAAGCTATAAAGGAATTATTCGTGATCTACAAAACAGCATTCGGATATACATATTATAGCTTGTGGGGCCCGTCTACAATGTGTGGTCTCTGAACGAACGCCATACCACATTGTGAAAGTAAGGCTTTGATATAAATGCTGCTCGGATTAGGATACAGCCCAATGGAGAGTCGAAACTCTTCCTCCATTTAACCACATACTGAAAATAATTCAATGAAAACTATATATAATACCTTGAATTCTGCGGTCAAATATTTGATGGGGCTGCTAGATTTAAAACTAGGAATGATATTCTCCATAAATTTGGTAATTTAGACAACATTTTAAATCTCGGACAGAAGTATTATCGAACACATGTCCGCATGTGTTTTCCTGTTAAAAAACACAATGTCACCTTGATGTAAATTGCTGTCATTCAACGTTTTTCCTTTATTTTATTTTATTAAATCATTCATAGCCAGGTACCCTGTCACTGGTATGCCAATGTTCCCCCGAGGGCCTCTACAATAAATATATACATTTAACTAAAAATGTAAATGTATAAAATATAAATAATATTATATAAAAATATAAATATAGTCTTAACATCCACATATAAAATATATATGTAAATATCCAGAAATCATATGCAGTACCTACGGCAGCCTTAGGGGAGCGTTTGGGGAGCTAACATTAATACAGAGGCGAAATTTGTTGAGAAAGGCATCCCATTGGTTCTACGTATTGCAAACAAATCTGCGCCTTCCCCACCCCGTATTAGAGTGAGGGACATATAACGTATTGGTAGTGGCTCCTCTGGGTGGGTGATTTTTCTGGAAGTGTGCATGGTCGAAATGATTAGAGATATAGTTATGGGCGAAAGATATATGGATTTTATATATGTAAATTTGTCAAAGGTAACTCGATCTGTCGTCAATGGAAATCCAGAACAGGGTGGACAGGACATCTAGAGTAGGTGATTGCCTAAGGAGGTCAAGAATTACACGACCAGCTCTACCCTACAACTCTTTTTGTACTTAGCACATGCACTAGACCAGATCCAACTGGCAGAATCAAAGTTACGACTAACAATGCTAATATACACCGTAAGTCTTTGGTTATGTGGAAGGTATTGCTTTCAACCTAACACAGAAGAGACTTTCGTGGAGAATATTGACATATGTTCATTCAATTTTAAGTTGTTTTCCATAAGTACTCCAAGATATTTAAATACAGTAACCTGTTCAATAGTAGTAGAGTAGAATTGGATATTTAATGTACTAGAAAAAAATGATAGTGTGGCATGGTTTAACAGGGATAACCGCAAAACACAATTCAGCTTGTTATTCGAATGACAGTAACACATTATTTAATATGGGAAAACCATAAAAGATAAGTCATCTTGTTATTCTAAAGACAGTATTGAACTTTGGTTTAACCAAGGATAACCGATTTTTTTGTATGTTGGGATACCTGGACCTTTTCAATACAGAGGATATATGGGCCATCCAAAGCCTTTGACATACGTGTTAGAGCCTTTGATATACCGGTTGGAATATACACATCATTGGCCAGCTTGTTAATCAAGTGACATTAACACTTGGTTTAACTGGGAATAACAGCAAAACACAAGTCATCTTCTTGTTCAATGAAAATAAGACATGGTTTAACTGGGGATAAGCCCACAAGACAAGTCAGGTTGTTCTTTAAAAGACAGTATTAATATACAGTTTAACAGCAACACACAAGTCTGCCTGTTATTCAAATGACAGTGAAACATGGTTTAACAGGGGACAACCACAAAACATAATTCTGCTTGCTATTCAAATGACAGTGATACATGGTTTAACATGGGATAACCACAAAAACAAGTCTGCTTGCTATTCAAATGGCAGTGAGACATAGCTTAGCCGGGGAGAACCACAAAACACTGGTCAGTTTGTTATTCAAATGACAGTGAGACACAGTTTAATCGGGGAAAACCGTTAAAGACAAGTCGTCTTGTTATTCATATGACGGCAAGACATAGTTCAGCCGGGGATAACCACAAAACGTAAATCAGCTTGTTATTCAGATAACAGTAAGATGTGGTTTAACTTGGGATAACCGCAAAATACAAGTCGTCTTGTTATTGTCAATAAAAATATAACAATAAACATAGTTTAACCGGAGATAACAGCAAACACAAGTCAGCTTTTTATTCAAATGACAGTAAGATATTGTTTAATCGGAGGTAAGCGGAAAACACAAGTCAGCTCAATGTAGCTTGGAGAGGTGGCGTAATGGTTAGATCATCCGCCTGCAAGCCGGGATACCAGATAGTGGTTTCGGGCCCGCTATGGTTCGAGACCCTGAAGGTTGGGTCATACCGAAGACTTTAAGAATGGTACATGTTGCCTTCTCGCTTGATGTTCAGCGTATGGGATTGGAGCATGGTCAACAATCCAGTGATCCTCGACTAGGAAAGAATTCCGAGGACGGCCCTATTAAACCGGAAAGTTAGAAATGAGCCGTTAAACACAACCAACAACAACAAAATCCTCCAAATTAGATAATTTGTTCAGTGGAATAGGACCAACTCCATTAATACCTTTCAATACATTATTGGTGTCAAAATAAAGCTAATTTGTTTCCTCGGACTTCTTTTCCCACTGATATCTCAAAAATGACCCAAGAGCCGACATAGTACCTAGTCTGTCATGGTGCATCACATATTAAACATAGAATGATGAATGAAATATATATGACAGACAATCACAAAATGTCAAGAGATCAGTAAATTGAGCTCCAGGAGATTCTAAGGAGAGCATTACACTGTCCTGAACATTTTTCCACTATTTTTTTAAGCAGTGGAGTCCTTCGCTCTCCTGGATAATTTTAAGGGGCGCCATGGAGGGGTATCGCGCTGGCGCTCTTTATAAATGATGGTCTGGTGAATATAAGAACTTTTAAAATGGAATTTTTTTGCTTGGTTATATGACTAGTCATTGTCTTGGGAAAATTTAGTGAATAACCATGTATGGTACAGCATTGCACTTGCGATCGTAAGGTCAGGAGTTTGAACGTGGAATGATGATGACTGTGTTACAGTGGCTCTTACTGGTATATCAAAGGCTTTGGGAGGCTCGTATAACATCTGCGTTGAAAATGGTCAGGAAACCTAATCAATCGATCAATTTACATCTGAGGCTGTACATGATATACTATGCAAAACATGATGAGCCTATTGGACATACTTTATAGTATTTTATATAAAATATTTTCCCATTATTAAGTTCCTCTTTACTCCGGACTATATTCCCATTCACCCCATGCCATGTAGGTCTACTCATAATTTAGCATGTCAGGATCACGCATTTGCAAACTTGTGAGATTTTGTTTTAAAGGACACACATATTTGTAATCAGTTTGAAATGCAATCTAAAAAAATGTATTAATTAACACATTTTCACATGTAAGGTCACGCTGTCCAACTGTGCAAGATCTTCTGTACTATTGTAATTTTGTATTCATTGTAATTCTACACTGTGTATATCATTGATATCGTTTTGTGAAGTAGAAATCATTAACAAATTATTTGCATGCAGAGTACAGACTTTGTTTCAGTGGAATACATTTAGTTAATATCCATTGATTTTGCTAATATTGTTTTACAGTTCTAGCATAATGTTACTTTCAAATTGATGCTGCTGTAATTTAGCATAAAATAATAAAGACCACAATATAATTTGTTAATAATCATACTTGTAGTTAATCAATATTACGTTGTCATGGTACTTTGGATTAAGTATATATGATTAGGCATTACACACACATTAAACTTGGCCTGCCTTGTACACATGTGGTATAATACAATCTGTGGCCGTGTAGCCAGGACAATCCAACAGATTCATGCAGTGCCCTGTTTTAGCAGCGGTTTAGGTCTACATATTTTACTGTAAATTGAATGTATGATTTCTTTCAAGATGTGATCGCGTTCTACTTGAAATTATATTTTATGATTATACTCACAACACTTTCAAACGTAAGAAAATTGGATATAATCATGGCTGGCATACATGTTATATATCAACTAAAAGATAATTGTATGTAACTTCATTATGATTAATACATTTTAATTTTCATTAACACTGTTTATGTACATGTGTACATTAAAAATCGCTGTGAAGCGCTTTGAGGTGTGACTTTTTGTCCTATGCAGGAAAAGCGCTATATTATAGTAATGTTAAGATGGCAGTAAATCACAGGAAACATACACTTCTTTCTGATGACACATGCTTCTCAGACGGCGAGGCCAAAGTTTCCCCTTTGTAAAAAACTCCCCCAATTACAGCTATATAAGACTAAAATCTTCCGCGTATTCCAGGATTAGACGACTATGTATATGGGCATATATATATTACTTTATGTGTAAGGTCACACAATACTGGCATCAAAAAGTGTGACGTTGCTGGTGAAAATCAAAATTGCTGGAGGATGCAAAAATCACTTTTTTATTTATGAATACAACCATTGTCTATCAGGAAACAATCATGCAAAGATAACTTTGTGACTTGGCTTCTCAATAATCACCATTGATGTTACTTGTGTACAGAAGTTTATGTTGGCTATACATGGTGTCCATTTTACATTTGAGTATCCCACCGTACTTGTTAAAGTTGAAGTTTATTATATCAATTTTATGTAATTTCGGTATATCAATGTAGATTGAGTGAGATCTGCACAGCGGATCAAGTATGTTAACTTAATTGTGTCGCATTTATCAAATGGACACCGTAACCAACATAATAATTTAATATGACATCTGTGTAACTTACAATAAGGGTAACTTCACAACTTTATTAGTCTCTATATATCATAAGCATTCCATATAATTCATTTGCTGAATTACGAAGCTCGACATAATGATTTTATTCTATTACTTAGTCATAATTATGATCACTTGGAAGCCTTGAAAGTGAATTTAAACTAGTTTAGGGCTTGAGTATTTAAAACTTTATTAATGCAATGAATACTAGTTACTCAATAATAAAATATTAGTAGAAAATTATTTTGTGAAGGATGCAGATATTAAATTTGGTGAACATTGTGTGGCTAACATTATTTTGATGTCCAACCATAACTAACATAAACTCATATGTATGGACATTTACACTGTGATGTGTTTTCAAAGTTAATATGATATAAATATTGCTTAACTCATGCTAGTAGGTAGTTTTCTGTCAACTTTAATTAGTCTACATTTCATAGTTATTCAATAAGCTCCAAAAATATTATGTTGGTTACATGAAATTTGGACACCATTTATGTTGGTTACACATCAAAAAATGAATCTAATTTTCAAGTAAATATATTTGTTTGTTATTGTTATATGTACAGCTCCACATACCTGATATAGTATGCTCTCTCTCTCCTTTTCAAATAGTGAATTGGGAAGGGTTTTATTTTGAAAAAATGGACAACAAATTAGTATCGGATCTTAGAATGTTACACCAATATTGGGAACGTTGGTTATTTTTATACGAGGAAACTGTTATTGTTATTCTGAATTTATATTATAATGTCAAAAAAGTGATAATGACGGAGGAATTGGTTTAAAATGGTCTTAAACACCTAAAATATGGTGGACACCAATGTAACCAACATAATACATACACAATAATATATATATGTGGATGTATGTCAGCATGTATATATACAACATATATGTTGGTACAGATGTGTATATAGCATAGTATAATTTATAGGCATGTAAGGTGTATATATATGTATATACCATCTCGTTGATTGGACCTGGTCTATATAACATTGTACAACACCCAATATTATTCTAGACATTTTATTGGACAATTATTATATTACGTGGCACGTGATATGAATTAGGAATCCACTAACCCACGATCTACCGTTAAATGGTATACTAATAATGAATGATTTTGAGTTCAATGGTTAAAACTATTTCATCATGAGTTGAAAGATTGAATGTTCTATTCAACGAGGCGGGAGGGGCCGAGGTCATACAGCACATTGGTCATACATCCCATTGACCCTACATCCCATTGATCGTACATCCCATTGGTCCTAATACAGCCCATTGGTCCTACAGCCCATTGGTCCTACTACAGCCGATTGTTCCTACTACCATTGGGTTGGTCATACTACCCACTTGTCATACAGTTTATTAGCTCGTCCTATGACCAACTGGTCCTACAACCCAGTAGTCATTCAGCCCACTGGTGATACAGCCCATTGGTCCTACAGTCCATTAGTCCCATAGCCCATTGGTATACAGCCCACTGGTCCTAGAACTCATTAGTCGTACAGCCCACTAGTGCTACAGCACATTGGCCATACATCCCTTTAGTCCTTCAGCCCATTGGTCCTACAGCTCATCGGTGCTACAGCCCAATTGTCATACAGACCATTTGTCCTACAGCACATTGGTTGGTAATACCCCTCCCCCATTGGTCATATTGTTCAGTGACCCTACAGCCTATTGGTTCATGCATACCATTTCGTCTTAGCCATTGGTACTACAGACCATTGGTCCTACAGTCCATTGGTCATTCAGCCCATTGGTCCTACAGCCCATTGGTCCTACAGTCATTGGTCCTACAGCCCATTGGTCATACAGCCCATTGGTCCTACAGCCCACTGGTCCTACAGCCCATTGGTCCTACAGCCCATTGGTCCCACAGCCCATTGGTCGTACAGCCCATTGATCCTACGGCCCATTGGTCCTACAGCCCATTGGTCATACATCCCATTGGTCCCACAGCCCATTGGTCATACAGCCCATTGGTCCTATAGCCCATTGGTCCTACAGCCCATTGGTCATACAGCCCATTGGTCCTACAGCTCGTTGGTCATACAGAAGTTGGCCCTACAGCCCATTATCCATATATCCCATTGATCCTACAGACCATTGGTCATACAGTCCATTGGTCCTACAGTCCATTGGTCATATATTCCATTTGGTCATACAGACCATTGGTCATACGTGTCATACAGCCCATTGTCCATACAGTCCATTGATCATATGGTCCATTTGGTCCTACAGCCCACTGTCCATACTGTCCATTGGTCTTATAGTTTACTGCCTGCCTGGTTATACTGCCTACTGTTCTTATTGCTCATTGGTCAAACTGTCCATTTGTTCAAGAGAGATTACAGAAACCGGGGACAAAATTGCTTCAAAATAAAAATGTTCCAAAAACATGATCTTTTTCCACAATCATATTCAATTCCCCCCCCCAAACAAAACCAAAAAACAACATATATATATATATATATATATATATGTGTGTGTCATATTCTCTATAATAATAAATTACCCATTTCTGTTTTGAGAAAAACACGATAATGACCCAATTGTACCATACATATTTTTTTTCTAAGCGGGGGATCACTGAATTGTTTCCCGTGCTCCAATATCGTACTTTGAATTTATTTATTCCTGCATGGTCTGTCACTGCATTATAGCGTGTGGTGTCCAATATAGACTACCATAGTGTGGCGTGTTTTCCGACTTTGTGGGGATTCCGGTATATTTGTACTGAAGTCAAGACTACAATTTGTGATAGTTTTATTGTCAGTTTTATACAGTCTGACTCAGTAGACTTCCATTACTTTCAAAAGCTATGTTTGTTCGGGGAGCTCTAGACGTCGTTATAGTAACTGTAGGCGTACCGGTAGTACACAAATCTTATCATACCACTGTCAGCCCACTATCAGCCCACAATTGTATCATACCACTGTACAAAATGACGTCATAGCATGCATGCTGCTCAAAGTCGAACGCAGGTATGATTAGTGTAGGGTGCAGTGACTACTTGGCTATTAATTGTAGTCAGACATATAGTAATGGTGCAACTATACCTGTAGGTCATATAGACCTATAATGATTCACATACATGTTTTTTATAAAAAAAATATTCCATAACTACGAAACTACTACTAGAGGCCAAAACAGTTAAGACACTTTTAGGAGGCCTACTGCATTGACAATCATTAAGAAACTCCCCTAAAATAGTATTAAAAATCGGCTGAAATTTAAGAAAGTTTTTAGTACTAAAGAGCCAGTGATAATTGTAATATGCTATAGGTAAACCATGGCGCCGCCGTTGACCTCGTGTTCCCCTAGTTTTATGTTCTATAGAAAACGAAAGCCAAATATGTAAATTTGTTAATGCTAGGTTGATATTACTGAGTTGTGTCAAGTGTTGCACCAGATTGTATCTAACAACACTTAACTTTTCAAAATATGTACGTACGCCCTGCGCCAATCACGGTGGCGCTCTGATTAGATAGTCTATAAGACAGATCAGTAGAATGGACAAATCAGTAAATTACAGGTGGACCAAGGGATAGGACTATCAGGGTAAAGGCTAAAGCCCACCCCCGTCGGGAGGTCTATATCCCTATAGAGGATTTATTTTTAATTTGTCGTTTTTTTGTTGCATAACATAGCATAGGTTTGTGTTAAAATAGACAAGCCGCCTGATGCTGAAAATATACTTAGACCTTGCAATAAAATTTCTCCGACTATTATAAAAATCTCTGACATATTAAACAGTGCCCGAGATAATAAAATAATTCCTCGACAGTTTAAAAAAATCCCTATGGTTTAGAATAATTCGTGGACAGTTTAAAAATCGAATCGACAGTCGACAAGTCCTGACACTTAAATAAATCACGACTGCGCCGGACCTCCCCGAAAAAAATACAGTTCTCAAACAGCATGAAGGTGTTTAACGTCTGTCACTCCCCTTAAAGGGCTTAGACGGTACCTTACTGGCGCAAGAACTTTTATAAGTGTGACGTAGCATTTTATGACCGGATGCCCTTCCTGACGTAAACACATGGCCTTTACGGGGTTCGAACTCTCAACCATAGGATTGTGAAACCAGAGCAATGCCAGTATAGCATACCATATACAAATGACCAGACAGCTTAAAAAGTTCCCTGTGGGGCCGGACCTCCCCGAAAAAAATAGGCATGGGCGTATATCTTAACAAATTATCCGATGGCTTAAGCAATCCTGCCATTTTTCTATATTAGTCAGTATGGTATATCATTATAGTTACTTGCTTCAGAATATATGACATTAAATTGCATATCAACCCTCTTAAATACACAAATCTAGACGGATGACTCCGTGACTCTCCCCCTTTCATACTTCCCAGACAAGTGGTCAATCCCATTCAATAAATATGCACAAATCATTCTTGAATACTCATCTGATGTAGATTAATGAAATAATTATTTAAAATAGTATTGCATTCGTTGGATATCTCAATATATTGGGATGCGTAGAAACACCTTCTACAGTTCTAAGACTCGGGAGGTTCGTTTCGGGCGATCTAAGGAGTCTTTGGTCTAAGAAGTTTCTGGCACGATGCGTGCCAACATGTGGCGCTCCGCTTAGATAGTAAACAACAAAATATGCCACGTCCTAAAAGTGGTTACCCCCAAGTCTTGGTCAAGTATGCACTGAACCAAATTTGGCCAGTCTGTGTGCAATTTCCCATTGACATTTTTGACAATAGTTGACCCATTATTGGTGAAATTTGACCATTGTGTATACAGGTAACTGTTAACTATGCACCAAACCAAATATAGTCAAAATTACAATGGGAAATTGCCAACAAAGTTTGACCAAATTTGGTTCGGTGCATGGTTGACCAAGACTTTGTCAAATTTGACCAACGTGTTATTACAGTGTAGAGTGACAGTGTACACGCTGTTTCAGTTATGTCTGTTTGTTTGTTTGGTTGATTGTTATTTACTCGTCCCTCGAAAGGTATGCGACTGAACATATACTGTACGACGAAGTCACACAATGTTAGAACCAATCAATTATTAGCGTTACTCAAGTTATCCAATAACAACCATGTTATAGGGTGTCTGGAAAATTAATTTCCCCTGGACTCCTCCCCCCCCCCGTACAACTCCCCCTAAAATACCCCACCGTGAAAAAATCCTCGATCAGCCTCCGACCAAATCCCCCAGAGTAAATATCCCCCACAGTGTCCAATTGCATGGGTGTATGGTCGGTTTTCATTTGGGGGATAATTGTTCGGGTGGCAATTTGAAAAGGAAAGTAACTCAGTGGATTTACGCAGGGGTTGATAGTCCGGGTGGATTGGTTGTCCTGGGAGGGTTTCCTGGGGGATTGATGGGCCGATATGTAATGGTAAGACCAATAAAGTATTAGTGTGAGTCAAGTTATCCAATCACAACCATGTTATAGGATATCTGGAAAATTAAATTCCCCGCGGAAAATTTCCTCGGAGATCTACCCCCGAAATCCCCCAGTATTTTTTCCCGATCAGACCCGGACAATTTTCCCATAGTAAATGTCCACTCCAAGCAGTAGGGTCAATTGCATGGGTACGTGGGTTTTCATTTGGGGGATTATGTGCGTGGTGGCAATTTGAATGGGAAAGTAGCCCGGGTGGGGTGGCTTTGCGCAGGGGATACACACTGTAAAAACACATTGGTCAAATTTGACCAACTATGCACCGAAACAAATTTGGTCAAACTTTGTGTGCAATTTCCCTTTGCAATTTTGAACATATTTGGTTTGGTGCATAGTTAACCGTTACCTGTATACACAATGCTCAAATTTCAGTAATAATGGGTCAACTATGGTAAAAAATGCCAATGGGAAATTGACCAAAATTGGTTCGGTGCATAGTTGACCAAGACTTGGTCAAATTTTATCAATGTGTTTTTACAGTGTGTGGTACTGTGATAGCGTACAATGCGTGCTGTCCAAATTTAGCAATAGTAATAACAAATAAGTGAGCACTATCATTATATATTATACAACACTGTATTTATATTGCAATGCAATGATACACATAATACTATAGATATAATCTCACAATAATTCCGTATACCAATGTAGACCTGAAAGTATCATTCAAATGAGAAATACGATTCATATTATGATGTTTGTTACAAAATTGAGGCTATAGGTTTGATGGCTTCTGGAAATTCCCGCCCCAGAAATTTAATCATAAGGACAATATGTCGTACTCATTTAATTATTCACAATACGCCACAGTGAATTATCCAGAGCATACATCAAACTATCTAGACCAGGAGCTGACATGACAGGGTCTAATACCATATGACATAGATATCAAAAGAGAATATCTACCAAGATTTAGCTATGAAAATGATCATATATCATCCATACATAACCTGGTTACGAAAAAACACATTCTTGGTTAAATTTAATACTTTTCTGGTTAATTGAAACATTATTAATCAGGAAAGTGTTAATATTTAACCAGGAATATGTTAATATTCTAACCAGTATCTCTATGGATGGTATATGACTCTGATCCCGGTCAATATAACCAGGCTGCTTTATAGTGCATTAATAATTACAGTATATCAGCAATGATATAAGAGACTTCTAGCACCATCAATGAAAGATGGACACTTACCTCCGGCGGTCAGTTCTTCAGACTTAACTTTAACCCAAAACTCGTTGTGGTTCTTCACGACAGTTACGCTGAAGATAAACAGTAACAGGGTATGCATTTTCAGTGCAACTTATACATTTGCACAAACTTAAAGGGTTCATAAAGTTTGTTTCAATGTTAATTGATATTATAGAGCAGAAAATTATCTACCAAATGCTTCAAA
>JAODAI010344374.1:0-15360 GCA_027575025.1 Scotoplanes globosa | reverse complement strand
GAAAACTGGCAAAGTGGGGGAAAACTGGCAAAGTGGGGGAAAACTGGCAAAGTGGGGGAAAACTGGCAAAGTGGGGGAAAACTGGCAAAGTGGGGGCGGACTGGCAAAGTGGGGGCGAACTGGGGTTATTAGGCTAGGCCTAGAAACCTTTGGCTTTCTACCCCGAGAAAATTCAAGAATAAAGGTAAATTCAAGGTAAATTTATAGTTGCTCCAAATTATATATCTTTACCAGGCTAGGCTAGGCCTACTTATTATTTTAGTTAATACTTTGGAAACTGTCCTTAACTTAAGTGATCGGAATTCGGTACAACCATGCTATTATTACTACGTTAGCCTAAAGGTTAGACCTAACATTAGCCTAGCCTAGGCCCTAACTTATGTAACACTAGTAACAGTAACAGTTAGGTAGGCGGCCTAGGCTAGGCTATTTATTATTATTAAATTGGATATTTAATTTAGGCCAAGTCTAACGTTGGGCCTAACTACTCTGTTACTGTTATCTGGTTATGTTACTGTTACTAGACTGGAGTCTAGACTAGTCTGGGGTAACTTACCATGTGTTGGCATGTTTAAAGTCTATTTACGCCCATCATAATATACCGATAAATTCGGGCCCAAATTTCTCATCACAGTTTGACCAGTTGAGTTTACACTACAGTAGCCTAGCCTAACTTAGCCTAGTATAGTAGTAGTAGTAATCAAACTAACGTTTTCAGTATCAATATTATTATTATTATCAATTCAGAATAAATTAAAAATATTAGGCTAGGCTAACATTAACTGTTAGTTCTAGTAATGTTAGGCTAGGCCATAGTATAATGGGTGTATTATTTGTCGATAACCTATAATTTCTTGCCTTTTTCAAATCCATAAAACAAACCATAATTAAATAAAGCCTTTCACATTATTTTTGCATATATGTTTTCTTATGCTTGCATGATTTACAGATCAATCGGTTGTAAATGAATCAGCTGGTTGATGATTTTGTAGATGATGTTGAAAGTGTTGATCAACAAAAAAGGTATTTCTTGTTGATAATGCACGATATACGTACGGCGGCAGCAATTGCGCTAGCAATTGTTAAAAACTGCACAGGATGCCCGCCATGCCCGATTATACCGTACATGTCAATGCAGGTATCGAAAACAAAACAATCGACAATACATGAACGTAGTATACCAAATACGTTGTGTAGCGTCTATGCGAAGTTATTAATTGTCCCCTTTATTCGTTCACACGACGGCACTATATGTACGGCTACCGTACGTTACGTTTATAGACAGAACGGTCCTATGATAACTTATAAGTATAATTATAAGCTTTAAACTTTACCGTGTTGAAAGCATTGCATATAAATACAATTAAATCCCCTTTTGAAAAAATCCCCAACAATGTATATAATCGTTGAAAATAAGTGATTTCTGTTCGATTCCACACAATTTCCGAGCTTTTCCGAAGCCAATGTGTGGCATAACGGGATTCGCGAATCCACAGCAAGAATACTTCCCATTTATATTTAACGATAAATACGTAATTTCTCGCTCAAAAGTTACCAAATAATTTTAAAAAGTTACCAAGTAGGCCTATGTATGTAATGGGGAGATTATAATGCTGTTATTGAACCGTGAGTTACTTTTCACATAGCGTCGTTAGTTTTTTGTATAACCCCCGGAGTATTGGCCAGTTTAAAACACAAAATTTAAATTTCGGTAATTAGAGTAGGCCTACTGTGTTTGTGTACACATGATGAATTGTCATTTTCCTCTGACTAAACTCTCTAGAAGTAAGTTTAATGATAAACCATGGATTGCGTCGGGCACTAAGAAGTCTATGTTAAGCTTTTTTTAGGAAATATATTAATCATCCTACTTCTGCTTTAAAGTCTAAACTTGGTACAGTCCTACGTATTTTAAATAAATGTGTTCGTAGTGCACATGCTCTTTATTACAAAAAAGTTTGCTAGATCATACATACAACTTATAAGAAAGCTTGGTCTGTATACTGAATAGTTTGCTGAATAAAGTAATAATTCAAAAAAAATCATCGCATAAATTATATCAAAAGTAGGCCTATAATGACAATCTACTGATTTGTCCGGTGGATATTTCCAACGCATTTAATGACTATTTTGCTACTGTAGGTCCGAAACTCAGTCAAAAGCTTCCGACACCAAATAAAAGGCCATCTGATTTTATAAATGAGCGCGTTGTTCAAAGTATTTTCCTCTCACCAGTTGCAGAGAGCTACTGATTTGCAAACTTATTGGGTCCCTCAAAGCAGGTAAGTCCCTGGTTTTGATGGAATCCCGTGCATTATTCTTAAATATATTCATCATGTTGTTACGCCAGCTTTAACACACGGTTAACAATGTCCTTTTGTCTGGAGTTTATCCGGATGTTTTAAAAATTGCTAAGGTTATTCCCATTTTTAAAAACGGTGATCAAAAGCTTCCAGAAAATTATAGATCTGCCGCCTTCTTTCCAGTAGCAATAAGTTGTTGGAGTGTGTGATAGAGAAACGTTTTCGTCATTTCCTTAACAAGAACAATTATACTATTTCATTATCAGTTCGGTTTCAGAGAAGGTCACTTAACTTGTCGTGCTCTTTTATATACTGTTAATTCAATTCGCAAACAACTTAATAATGGTAATAATGTTTTATGATTGCACTTAGACTTGGAAAAGGCTTTTGACAATGTTGATCATGATGACATCCTTCTTAGCAAAGCTGAAAACTATGGTTTCCTTGGTAAATAATATAATTTACTGGCTAGTTATCTTAGTAATAGAAAACAACGTACCTATGTTAACAGTATTTATTATAATTATCAAAACATTACAACTGGTGTTCCTCAAGGTTCTGTTTTAGGACCTTTACTGTTTCTTATTTATGTTAATCATATCAATCATGCTGTTTCTAATATTTCTATTCGGTTATTTGCTGATGACACCAATGTTTTCAAAAAAATATCATGGAAACCCCATATTCATGATGAACTTTGTGTAAAAGTTACTTAGCTATTGGCCTATACCTTAATTATCGTATTCGAGATGCTCTTCCCTCAGATTATGCTATGCAACTATGTTACTCTTTCATTTATTCTAGGATTTGTTATGGTATTGAAATTTATGGCATGGCCAGTCCCTCCACACTTAAGCCTCTTCAAATTATACAAAATATAATTTTAAAAACTTTTAACTAAGAAACATAGGCGTTACTCTACTTCGCTTCTCTATAGTAACATAGGCTTACTAAAAATTAATGACATTCATAAAAAATGTTTTAGTGCTGTTATCTATAAATATTGTAATGATATGCTTCCAGCAGCTTCGCAGTCTGCCTTTCTTCCCCACTACTCACATTTTCTGAACAAAACTAAAAATTACGAACTTTATTCCAATTTATAAATCTAGAGAAGTTTGTTTTCTAACTATAGACCAGTACCGCTGAGTCCTTCCAACAATTTCACAACTTATTGAATACCTCATGTATAATATAATTTCAGATTTTATCAAGAAATAAGTTATTTTAAATTGCTTTCAATATGAATTCCGGGAGAATCATTCTACTGATATGGCTTCAGTTAATCTCGTTGACAAGATTTCAACCTGGATAGATGACCACTTTTTTGTTATTGATATTTCCATTGACCTTTCCAAAGACTTTGACACGTACCTACATCATAATATTATTCTCCAAAAGTTGTATGCATGTGGTATGCGTGGTGTTTACTACAACTGGTTCAAAAGTTATCTAAAACAGAGTTAAATTTGTACACTAAAACAATACTCCATCATCCAAATTATTATGCAATGTTGGCGTCACAGGGTTCAATTCTTGGCCCATTGTTATTTCTTCTTTATATAAATAATATGTATGCATCTTCTTCCAAAGCGAAATTTGTGTTATTTACTGATGATACTGTAGTAAATTGAGCCTGGAGGGGCAACCTTATTTTGGACCACACCAAATGTATGATGACAGGAGAAAAGTCAGCAGTTAAGTTGTCTTGTGTATTTCATTTATTCATACATGTAGAGCGTAGAGACAGGAGTAGACAGCCTCGGACCACTGACTATAATATTAGAACTGCGACGAACATTCTTCACAGCAGTCGTGCTGGTATGTGCCCATCCATCATATCCAAAAGAATCACACCATTTAATAAAACACCTAAACTATGGCATTTTTATGGTTTTGACGATCACCGACATCCTGCACGTTCAACAAATCGTACAGAAGTGCTTGTCCACGCCCTCTCTCTTGTACTGATACAGCGCGGTTCACCAAAATATGCCAAATATGTGCTTGTTCATCAGAAATCAAATAATGCAGTTTCTCGTACCGTAGGCAACATGTACGATTGGACCTGTATGACACGCCATGCATACATGTATCAATCACGATTTCTCACATCTTCCCCGCAATTATAGTCATCGACCCGAATGACATATAATTTAACAAAAATGTGCTTGTTCATTAGAAATCAAATAATGCAGTTTCTCGTACCGTAGGCAACATGTACGATTGGACATGTATGACACGCCATGCATACATGTATCAATCACGATTTATCACAATACAACTGTGTTATTCAGTAACAAAGGCTTAAAAGATGCTATGATGCTGAAGCTGAAGTTAGTAATATTTATCTTTGGCTCAATGCAAATAAACTTTTCCTCAATATTTCTAAAACTCACTGAGTTCTTATCTTTGATAAAAGTCGTTCAGCGAACGAGCTTTAATTAGCTTTAATTAAATATTTGCGATAAATAAGTTGCAGCTTCTACGGTACCAGCTACCAAGTTCTTGAAACTGTCATTGATAATAAAATAAGCTAGAAGGATCATGTTGGATAAGTCGCTAAAAGAATAGCCTAAGCTAATGGTGTTATATACAAAGTTAAGGATGTCATATATAAATGTACATTGCTTGCATTATATAATACTTTGTTTCTTCCACATATAAATTATAATGTGCTCCTTTGGGGCAATGCATGTGATTTCTATATTAATCAAATTAATCTTTTACAAGACAGGGATATTATAAATGTTTATAGTGCTATTAACTTTACTTCACATTATGTCCCACTTTTTAGATATACCAACACTCTTCCTGCCCCAGACCTTTACAACGGTTGATTTGTTTATGTGTAAATATATAGGGGCCTTCTTCCCCATTATTGTAGTGACTACTTCACTTATAATCACCACATGTATAATTATGATACTCGAGGAAGCAAACTATTTCATCTTCCTTGCTACAGGACAAAACTGAATCAATTGCAACTGTGGTCTATGTGGCATTAGTTTGTGGAACTATCTTCCCTAATCTATTTCACACTATCATTCATTGCCAATATTTAAATCATCTCTTAAGAAATACTTGTTGCCTTCGCATGACATTGTATCTTAATCTAAAAGCATATTGTTATGTATGTTGTTTACTTGCTATTTTGTTTATTTTACTAAAATATTTTTAGCAGTATTATATTGACTTATTTCTTATCATCTGGGAGAGAGACTCGAAAAGATCTGCTCCTTCTGTCTTCCATGCATCATCATATTTTCACTTATTTATCGTGTTATATTTAATTGAATGTATATATATATTATGATTGAATGTATATACTTTTCTTTAAAATGTTAAGAATAATATATGTACTATGTTTTTGTGATGATGTTGGTAGAAATCAATAAACTGAAACTGAACCTGTATCTATCGGGAATTAGCTATGTCTACGTTGTGATGGCTGGATGTCATTGAAGCTGAAAGCCGGTTGGTGTCGGTCTCTATGAATGTACTAAGGGTAGGGTTTTGGTTGGTTCGGTGATGTCAGAAGAGTTTGGGGTAAATATTCGGCTCAGACAGGGATAGGGTGGCTAATGCCCTTAGTTCACTTTTCAAAATGGTAATGGATGTGATTAACAAGAAAGTCAATAACCTACAAAGAACGGTCTATAAAAACTCAGAAGTCAGGGTCAGGAGCTGTGTATAACCTAGACAATGGTATTAAATAGAGGGGTATTTATACATATATGGGGGAATGACTTCTGGAGATGGGTTGTCTGATAGGGAAGTGCGCAAAAGGATTCCTCAATGAGCTCTGACCTGGATAAATACAGAGGGGATTGTTACATATAGGGAAAGTATTGGGTACTTCTGTCATCCCAACATGTATATACGGGCTTGAGACTGTGGCTCTGTCTAGCTCTCCGCAACAGCACCTTCAAGTTTGCGAAAATAACGGGACGAGAAGTATCGCAGGGGTAAAAATGGGTGAAGTGTGGGGGGGAGGATGGATGGCATAAGGGGATCATTGGGTTGACACTGAGACTTACGGATAGTTTGATAGGATAACGTAGGACGTGGGCTGGGCATCTAAATGCGGTGTCGCACATGAAAGTCTCGCTTGAGATGGAAAGATTGCGTGTGGGGATGGCGATTAGAAGACCAGGGCAGCAGAAGTTGCAGGATGTTTTGGTAGAATAGAGGGAGTTATTTCGGAGACATGGGTTACGTGTGATCCTATATAAGACCGTGGTCTTGTCTGTAATCTCGCAGCGTCAGTAGATGGGTATTACCCTAGTAGACAATGGTATTAAATAGAGGGGGATGAATCATTTATGGATATGGGCGGTCTGATGGTGGTGCGCAAAAGGATTCCAACAAGAGATCTGGCCTGGAGAAATATAGAGGGGATTATTACAGATATGCCCATTTAAAAGGAGTCAAAAGGGAAAGTGTTGGGTACTTGTATCATCTCAGCATGTATATACGGGCTTGAGACCGTGGCCTACAAATTTGTTAGATAACAATTTAATTTAAGTTACGTACTGATATACGTATAACCGTTACGTAACTTTGTGTACAGACCGATTGGCTTATGTCACTGAAAACAGTACGTAACTTATGTACACTACAATAATTATCCAAGATCGTGTATTTTATAAGCATGTGACATCCTTAACATCAATTCTTCCTTAAAATTATTTTTTTTCTATTGAAAAAGCTTATGCCTTGAGCAACGGCCGAACTATAATAATATGAAACTTAATTAATGGCTAACACTCCAGTTGAAGACTATAGTATAGCTGCATATATACACAAATGGAATGGTATAGATTAGTCTTACGGGACCAGTAGTAAAATATATAGCCGTATATACATTTACATGGGTACATCATGGCAGTGGGTTAATTGTGTATTACCTGCTCTCGTTCCAAGTGTGTGATCCACAGAGGGGCCGGTATAAAAACTTGGCGTTGTTCCCGCTCTCCGGACCAGGTAAACCAGTCCAGTGTTATCATCGGTGTATCCGCACCTATCAGCGTCCTCGAAATCGCATGCTAATGCATCTGTACATCCATGTCGACGAAGGAAGATGATGTAAACGTAAAATATAAGACACATTTATTTTATGGAATGAATGGTATCAAAATTGAATGATTTACACAATAATAGACTTGCGCATCATGTCCAGCATTTTACAGTTATAGGCCGGGAGACCAAATATTTTATTGAGCTGAGAGATACAAAAGGTTTGTCGGTGGGGATATGTTCATATCATTATAAGTTTGGTCCTTGTATCCTTCAGCTGAATAAATACCTTTTGGGGTCCCATAGTTTAGGGTCCCATGGCCAATTGTACAAGATGGGACCCTGCAGCAATATCCAATGTTGACATGTGGCCCAATATGTTGAACATATCCCACCAATAAACCTTTTGTACTAAAATATCTGGGCTCTCGACCTATTACTATAATATAGACATATAACACTATGCATTGTCAGGATTCTAAATCCTGAAAATAATTTTAGCCGATATTATAATCTACAAAATGCTTCATAAAATACCATTGTTAAAATATGCACATTTGAAGTTTACAATAATATTACAAAAATATGGGAGCTGGCGTTTTGCTAGAAAGGAGACTTTGACAAGTTTAATGTGCCGCTATATCTACCCAACCAGAAGTTCAAATACAGCCTGGTGTATGGCTTGGAAATTTACGTTATCTCAAAAAGTTAAAGTGCGACAACGTTCAAACTTGATATGACGGTTGATCCCAATGGACATGACTTGTGTTGTTTTTGGTAGAGGGTCAAATGTCATTTGAGGTCAATTAAGGTCAAATTTTGTAAACACTGACGTCTGCCTTACAAACGCGGTATATCAAAAAATACAACTTCCATAATGTCCATACTCGGCATGGTGATTGACTTCCAGGCGGCCAATCACCATGCTTTATATACGATATACCGTGTTTACAAAGTATATCAAAATTGATATTACTTACATACTGGACACGCCCCCTCTGAAAAGACCACATCGTCAATGGCGATAACTCGCTGATGATTTGAGCCAATGGTGCCCTCGATCTCAATCTGCAGAAGAAACACAATATATTAGACACTGAGAAAATAAAATAGATAAACAATGTCATCAATATTGATTAAGAATCTCTTTTCGCCATGACGGACATGTTACAATTTCCTTGAATGAACTGTCTCATGTGTATACACCTTCTGCACGTGACGTCATTTCACTGACTTTAGCAGTGTTATATTAGGTTCCATAGTGTTTCCTTGAGTAAGGAATAACCGTTTCTGATTAGATGTACACATGTCACGTGACGTTGTTTGTTTACGTATTTAAACGACTTGGCAGTCTATAGTGCAGAAGATACGCCCAAGCATGGTAAATGGATAATTTGGTGATATATACTGATATAAATATGGAATATATAGCTACATCTCCTTTGTTAACGCTTATTACGAAAATGACCATGACCATAACATTATATAAGTCTTCTAAGTTATTATGTAACGCTATAAATTGATTTACTATATTGACACAGCAACATAATTTTAATGGATATTAACATGAGTATGCATGCATTACCAGCCATGTCCATGCAATTCATTTTCCCGACACGTATAGGTATAATGGTTGATGGTTTACTGTATAAAGCATACTGTATTGTGATTATCCTGTTAATACATTATATTCGTACATGAAAAATCTCCTAGTTTTATATCCATGACATATTCTTACTAATATTTTGCCATCTGGGTTATAATTTACAATAGTATCTTTAGTAATTATTTCTACCATTAATAGTGTTCTCGCTTATTACTTCCACCAATGACAATACAATGACATTATCGTAACATAAATTTAATAAAGTCAAATAAGTAATAGTAAGAAGAGACACGTTCACTCTTGGTAATTGACAAGTATATACGTGATAACGTATACATTTAATGATGTAAGTCGTAGAAAGGAGGTTTTCATGGCCCAGTTTTACGAAAACAAAAAGGTGTACACTGCAGTTCTAGTAAATTTAACTTAATTTTTCCCAAGATAAATTCCAGGAAAGTTTTCATAAATAATTGAGAGTCCACGTTCTCGTACATGGTCTCCAAGAATTCCACCTCTGGAGATGTACCCGCGGACTAATAATCCCCGTCAAATTACCTCGAACAATTCCACCCGATAAATTTCCCCAGACAATGTACACCCTTTCAAATTTCTCCTTTGGACAATTGTACCCCCTCCCCCACCCAACAAAAATCAACCTGGAAAATATGCAGTGCTTTCAGGAGCTATTCAACTGGTGTATTGTAGTGTCCGGGAGGATTTCATTGTTCCAGAGATATTTTCTCGAAGGGAAGTTATCCGGATGCCAATTGTCCAGTGGAAAATGTTTCCAAGAACGTTCTTGGGATTGTGCGAAGCAGGAGGGTATAACAGACACGCTAATTCTGGTCTTGTGGCAAGTTCTATATGATAGTCATGTATCGATTAATATGACGCTTATGTATGTGGACTTGGTGGGCCACCTGTTGAATGTTGGGAAGCCGTTTTGGGGGGCCTTGGGGCTTCCTTCGGTAGTGTTTTATCAAGAAAATGTGAAGAGTTTAGATCCGTTATCGACACACGATATATGTGGATGAACACAGGTTTACTATTCACATAAGTATTACAGAATTATAGTTTTGACAAGATGTGTGTGGGGGAGGTAGCGGGGGGATCCGGTTTCGTTGCAACAATATATCATATTATTTTGATCCGGATCTGGATAAATACTGAGTAAGCACCCTAAGCGATTCTCCCACACAGGACACTTAAGTGTATGTGTGCCACAGTACTGTAATGCATACACTCTAATAACTCCGGGTTATATTTAACATTTATCATTCATACATATCCTCGTTAAAATAATAACACATTCCTGGTTAAAATTAACCCTTTTCTTGTGATTTAAAAAAATATTTAACCAGGATGATGTTATTATTTGGCCAGGATATGTATATTGCTCATACAGTTATAAACAGGTAATGGTAAATCGTCTGATCTTAGAGCGTCGAATAATGCTCTTAGAGTTAAACTTATTTACCATGATTAGACATAGTCTATTATTTATATCACTTTAAAGTACCCTGTTAAATGTTCACCAATTCTACCAGGATCCAAGTCCCCAGAACACACGGACACAAATCTGGTCAACTCCATTATGAAAGCCTGGTCAAATTAACGAATATTCAGGTCATATCCCACCAGGAATACCAAAACGATGTCTACCAGGATATATGTTAATTTGACCAGTACTTCATGGTCGAATTGATCCGATTTATGTAGCTGTTCTTTTGGGGGAACTTCAATCCTGGTCAATATATGTAGATTGTACGGTAAATAATTACTGTGTTACTTATGTATAACCATAGTAGGTTGGAATATAATTCAATTTAGTAATAACCTAAACTTACATTATAAGTATCAGTTGTTGCTCCAATAGTGACCAGCCCACGTTTCCACCCTTCTCCTTGATCGCCGGATACACTCCATAATTCAGTCCGTTCCGACGATTTAGAAAACACCTTTAGTTTGCCGACACTTGTTCCGTCCATATAATAATATAATTCCAAACAGCGACTTGTTTCGTGCGCTGCTATATCTGAGGAGTTAAGCACTGCTTTATCGCCATTATCCCGGGGTAAACTGGCATCACAGTATGCATATTGACCTGTCATGGAGAAAGCATACATAAATAAATTAATTTGAATAATAGGCCTAATTAGTTCTAGTTGATAGTCCCATGGTTACCCCAAGAAAGGATCAGTACAACATAGTCCTCATAATATGTTTATCAAAATGAATCCCACCACGAACCTCGTTAGACCCGAACATAGTCAGAAAAAATATCAAGCAAGACCATTCTTAAAGCCATTGATACTGTATATCTGTGGAAACTGACCCTGTCAAGTCATTTCATTGATCAGCCACTCTCTATGAGAAGAAAAACTTCTGACTGTCTAAGTTGGAGTACCAATTGTACAATATAACAAATATGAGCATTGACAGATTGTTATTCATTTGTCACGAAGACCCATCATGCATCACCGGGGTTTCTGTAACTAGCAATGCCCAACCATTTCCACCAACCTACTGGTGCGATAATTCCATGATGACAGGTGGGCTCAAGTTCTTGTCGACGGCGACTCTTCCACTTTATTTTCAGTCATCGACGGAGTAAAACAAGGCTGTTTTCTGGCACCAACGTTATTCAGCATGATGTTCTCAGCTATGTTGGCACATGCATGCCTTTGAAGATTCCGATCCCGGCGATATAGGATATAAGACAGGCGGTAAGTTCTTCAACTTGTAACGTCTCCAAGCAAAAACAAGGTTCACTTCGAAAGACTGCGCGACTTTCTTTTCGCTGATGATTGCATATATGACATCAATGTGGAAAGTGCTGAAAACATGCAGCACAACATGAATCTCTTATCCAATGCTTGTAACAACTTCGGACTCCCAATCAGTATCTAAAAGAATGAAGTAGTGCTACAGCCTATCCCAATGAAAGCATACCACGAACTCAATACTTTGAAGGGACACAATCTGAAAACTGTTGAGAATTCCACCTATCTGGGAAGCATACTATAATTACCTCGCTGTGTCCACATAGAGGATGAAACAGCTACTGGTATAAGGCCAGTGCCACCTTTGGACTTCTGCAATCCTCTGCATGTGAGACGTGGACAGTATACCAGAGTGATACGCTAAAAAACTCAATCGTTTTCACCTTTGCTGCCTAAAAAGCTGCTAAGAGACAAAGGGTAGGACAAGGTTCCCGAGCGTAACCCTCGTCCGGCTGGTCAGTGGTCACGTCACTATAGAATGTCTGATGAACGATTACACAAACACATATTCCATAGCCAACTGCAGGATGGAACAAGGTATGTCGGTGGACGAAAAAAAATTCAATGACACTCTGAAGGCATCCGTAAAAGACTGTGGCATTGATCATACGTCTTGAGAGACCTCGGCGCATCGAGGCTGAAAAGACCAAACGTTCATTACGCAAAGTCCGAAACTGCACCATCGCTGTATCCTGTGGCCACACTGACCAGATACCCTGTCTTCACTGTATGAGATAATTCAAAGCTCGGATTTGGCTAATTGGCCATCTCCGAACGCAGCGAAACTGACATTTGGATGGCAATACTTCTGAAGATGAAGATGGTCATCTTCTATTAAGAAGGACGAACGAACATAACAATTGATGATATTCTAGACATTTGATTGGATAATAATTGTGGGTCACATGACCTTGATTAAAATGCACCAATAAATATAGCATTGCGTGTATAGTCTATACGTGTGTTTGAATTCTAGCGTGTGTATCCAAATATATGTAGTATATTTCCATATAGCTATATAAATGTGTTGCATATTAACTAATGGTACTTTACGTACAGTGATAGTTACAATACATAATTATACTACTACGAAAGATCACCCTTTCGTCTCATGTGGATAGTTTTGCTTATCTCGGGCAATAATATATGGTGATGGGCGTGTATTTACGGGCTTGAGACAGTGGCCCTGCCAGGGGCTCAATAACAGCGACTTCAAATATGCGAAAATAATTGGATGAGAAAGATTGCGGGGTTAAGCGGGTGGATAGGAGTAGGTTGGATGATATACGGGAGGATATTGGGATGAATAGGAGTCTTACATACCGGGTGATAATGGGGCGCATGAGGTGGGGTGGACATGTTCGTATTGATGAAGAATGACTCCCGAAAATGGCGATATCGCATGTGGAGGTTGGTTGAACTTGTAGGGGGAGACCTCGTCTGAGATGGAAGGACTGTGTTGAAAGGGATTTTAGGACGGCTGGAGGTGATGGTGATTGGAGGGTCATATCTACGGATAGAGGGTGGTGGAGGGCTTTGGCCAATGATGCGGATGTCAGTTAGTATTTTCTCCCTCACCCTTTTTCAGGGATTCACGAGGTAGAGAGATATATTATCCAATCCCAACTTCCAGCAAATCGGACGCTGTCACTGTTTAGCAATTCGACGTTCGTTCATGCTCCGGAACATGATGATGATTTCAAATGAGCGATATATGAATAGTTCCCATATGTATATGCCTAGCTTATATCATTATATACTATACCCAATCGTATATACAAGTATATGTTTTTTCAATACTAACATTCACATATGTTTCTATGTAATATATAGAAAAGTATGTGGAAAATATGGCTTTTCAGATGTTTCAAAAAGTGTGATATGTAGTTTCTGGATTATTTTTAATAGTAGAGGAAATTCTTTATTTGGTTCACGGGTACCTGTGTGCAGGGCTTTATTTATAAATGTGGTCATATTTTCTTTCAAATTCCATCCCCAAAGAGGGAATTATTACTATTAGATATTATGTAGGCCTGTTATCGCCTGTAAATGCATATATTATTAATTGTATTACATTATTATGTATATATAATATTATCGTCATCTTACCTACATGTGATATATTTGTTATATTGATAAAGGATATCATACATATATATTTATAGACTCTAAAAACACCCTGGCTAGATTTAACCAGGATAGGGGTTATATATCATGCATACATATCCCGATTACGGGAAAAACACATTCCTGGCTAAAATTAAAACTTGTCTGGTTAATTGAAACATTATTAACCAGAAAGGTATCAATCTTTAACCAGGAATATGTTATTGTTTTAACCTGAATATGTATGGTCATGATGTATGACCCAGATCCTGGTCATTCTAACCAGGATATTTTTTAGACTCTATGGAATAGGTATTATGTATTATATATGCACACATACTATATACCACATATAACCACACTAAATAGTTAAAATTATCATGGAGTATTATGCTAGTATTAGTAATATATAATATTTATACAGTTTTATAGTATAAAGTCCTTGCACAATAAGCCACCGTCTAAAGCGTCAGACGTTAAACCTTCATATAATATTTATAATATTTATAATATAAATAAGTTTATGTCATCATACAGATTACCAGACAAGAGTCTTCATCAGAAGTGACCAAGCAACTACAGGAACCAAATGCATCCGGCAATGTTCTATCAATAAATGCTATCAAAGTAAGATTTGCCATGCCATATGTTTACGTCTACAATATCAAACATAGATTATTTCACTGACTAACATTTAAAGGACGATTACACCTTGTAACGGTTAGTTGATATTATAGAGCAGAATATTATCTACAAAATACTTCAAGCTAGAGTCAAATCGGTCATTCCGATCTCAATATATTGATGTTTGAAGTTTTCAATTTTAGAACGCCACTTTCTTACAAAGATCTTTATCAAGACTATTGTGACGCATGGTCTTACAACTAGAGTACAGAAATAGCCTGATAAATGGCTTGTAAATACGTTTTCTCGAAAAGTTAAACTCCGATAATGTTCAAACTTTGTATGAATGTTGCCCCCAATGTCCTATACAATAATTGTGTTAATTTTGGTGGAGGTCAAAGGTCAATTGAGGTCAAACACCAAAATCACTTACAAGGTGTATTTAAAACTGATGAGTCGAATAACATTTTCGGCAAAAATCCGTTAAGATATTCCCTACTTTATAAATGTGCCCTAAAACACATTTGATGATAAATTTATTTAATTTATTTTCATTGCAATGTTTTGTCGATGCGCATTGAGCGTACGTTTGACGGATATACAGGCAGGCACCTTATAAATACTCGTTATTGTAATAATTATTATATGCTATTGCAGATTTCCTCAGAATTGTATTAAATATTATATTTGTCACTTTGGACATTTTATTGGTCGGAGGGACCTTTGATAGTATGTCTCTCCACTAAAATATTCATATGACATGTACATCGTACCTATGTCCCGTGCACCGTACCTATGTCCCGTGATCTCTGCACATGGCCAAACTATGCATATGACATGTACACCGTACCTATGTCCCGCGCACCGTACCTATATCCCGCGCACCGTACCTATATCCCGGGAACCGTACCTATATCCC
>JAODAI010344373.1:0-23249 GCA_027575025.1 Scotoplanes globosa | reverse complement strand
GAATATTCCAGATTAGATGTTAGGAAGTTTTCCTTCTCCCAGAGAGTTGTTAGTGAGTGGAATAGCTTGCCAGATACATTGGTTCATGTTGGTAGTGTCAATGCCTTTAAAAATGGTCTTGATAAGTATTTTAGTGACTGTGGTCGGATTTAGATTGCCCACTGGGTGATGGAGGTTCGGTGTCATATTATGAGGACATTGTCCTTACTGATCCTTTCTTACTTAACTTAACTTAACTTAGTGTGTAACTTAGTAACTTAGTATGTCGCCATTAATAATCATTTTGCAGTTTCAAACAGACTGTACGTATATATGAAACGCTGTTTAGACAACACTGCTTTTTATTAAATTGTATTGATATTTTATAAACGTTTTAAGCAATTATGTTAATTTATTATCGCTACGATCATTCACGATTACTAATTTTCAATATATCTGCTTAGGCCTTTAAAGTAACATTTTACCGTACTATTATATTTTTCTAAACTTTCAGTCTACAATTTGTGAAATTGTTATTATATCTTACTAGTTTGACCATTTTTACCAACTGTACCAATTTTACCAGTTATAATCATTTTGCCACATAAGTTTATGATGCAGCCTGATGACGAAGGCCTCGTGGAAGATTAACTACCCTGTTGATATAAAGCTTCAGTCGCATATATATAGTGTACGCGGCATAGAAATGGATACCTTCTGTGTGTATTGGATATGCTAGTTTTGTGCTATTGGCCAATTAACTTACTGAAAACCTGTGTGACGCCCATCACCAGTTGAAAACCTCTTTGTGTTACATCGTCTACATTTGTATTATGATAAGAACAGTACTTGAGGATTAAGAACCTCTTTGTATTACATCGTCTACATTTGTATTATGATAAGAACAGTACTTGAGGATTAAGAACCTCTTTGTGTTACATCGTCTACATTTGTATTATGATAAGAACAGTACTTGAGGATTAAGTTGGTTGCTTAAATAAACTATTGGAAATATTGCGTCCGGCTACAATGTATAGTAAGTATATAATATATAATAATGCGTCCGTCTACAATGTATAGTAAGTATATAATATATAATATTGCGTCCGTCTACAATGTATAGTAAGTATATAATATATAATATTAATGTATAGTAAGTATATAATATATAATAATGCGTCCGTCTACAATGTATAGTAAGTATATAATATATAATATTAATGTATAGTAAGTATATAATATATAATATTGACTGATTTATGTTTCACAGACAAACATCAGTGGTTACACAGCGACATCATGTATACCGGCAGTTACGGTAACCAATCTAAACTCAACTGCCGATGATATACCTTGGAACTTCTGCGAGAACCACACTGTAAGTATATCACTGGTGTAAGTAACGCTGGCGCAGCAATAGTGTATAATACGTGTACCGTATCAACCAAGTAATTAATAAATAAATAAAATAAATCATTGTGACGTCAATATGTGTGTGTATGTATGTATCAGGGGCGTAGCCATCATTTTGCTGTGTGTGTGGGGGGGGGGGGGTCAAATTTGTTTCCCCATTTCACTATCTAAGCGCAGCGCCAATCCGGTTGACGCGGAGCGTCCAGAAATTTGTTGGTCTTTCATATGAACTTAGATGAAAACTGCATGGTGCTATCTTTTTTCACCTATTTAGCTATATAATTAAAAGTGGCAAAGTTTCATCTTCTAAATCAGTGTTGACAACAAGCAAGAAGGATCAATTCAAAAATATAAATGTGTTAAGACTTCCCCGACAGGGAAGCTATCTCACTCGTTGTGGAAATCCCCATGCCACCCCTCTGCCCTACCCCCACCGGATGTACCCTTCATGATGTGTGTATGATATGTTTTGTTTATTATGTGCAACTATAGCTACTGATCGTATGCCGGCGGTGTATCTTTCTTGTTTTAATGAGCATCCATATATCACCACATGGCATAGCTACACATTTATACCGCTGACGGGGCAACGGCGACGCCGTGGTTTACGGCCCTACTTTGCCCGACAGGGTGTGCTCTTTCCATCGTTTTTCATAAATGGCCTACACCTTATTAAAATTCTACAAAAAACACCGTGCGTATACATGCACGGTTGGTAAATGTTTGCATTAATAAAATGTCAATAATATCACAAGGAATCTCACTTTTGGGGACGACGTCTAGCGCCCGTCGGGGGGAATAGTATTCAATACGTCGGGGAAATTATTTTATTTATACCATAGCTTATATATACCCACAGTATATTATAAAAATATAATATAAAATTCCCCGACAAATTCAACAATTCTTCCCCGATGGAGGGTCAGTGCTCCCCGGCGGGGTGCGCGTAACCCCCGCTGGTGCCTTCGTTGGGAGAAGGACGGTATATAACGGGGTAATTACTTTTTCGTTATTATATTATCAATTTTCCTTATCCATTTTATATAAATCTACGCCACGGGTGTGTGGGTGTGGACTGGAAGAGTTTCAAGTTGGGTGGTTTAGTCTTTTGCTTCGTTTTCTTTCGTCGTTATTTAGTTGTTCGATAAATCGAGAAGTTATAATGATTCACCCAAAGCTTTTCATATACATACTATTATTAATAATAATGAAGTCTTTATAATGCGCCTTACATCTGAAATATATAGCAAGTGCTTTGGCAGTATTATCCCTCGTGATTGGCATTCTCGTCTTACCTACACATATACAGCTACAGTGATACACGCAGATGACACGTAATACCTCTCAGGTTGTTAGTAATGCACCCTGGTAAAGTGAAGCAATCAAGATAAAGTGCCTAAAGTAACTCCCAATGAATAAATACGTTCCTGGCCCTTTTCAACGTAGACGTTATACGAGCCACCCAAATCCTTTGTTGTACCAGTTGGAGCCACTGTAATAAAATCATCATCACTCCGAATTCGAACTCCTGACCTTGCGATAATTAGTACACTACTAAGCCAACTGGTCACCAGCAGTGCTGGGATTCGAACCAGCGACCAGTCACAATCAGGAGCCCGTTACCCTAGCCACTGGGCTATCTCGACTTCTCAGTCAGTTAGAGCCTATTGATCTGATAATATACAACGTGTGGGTCAATGAACCAATGTACAAATATAGAGGGGAGTTGGTTCAGTAGTCAAGTGATCGCTTTGCAAAGGTCCATAGATCGATCACCCGGGAGTGTTTCTTCATCTTTTACAAAAGTTGTAAATTACGGCAATTAGCTGGAGAAATGTAGATAGACATAATTATTTAAAATAAATAAAAGTGAAAGTATTGTATAGGCCTACGTGTGTTATTCCAGCATGTATTTACCGGCTTGAGGCGGTGGATTTGTCTGGTGCTCAGCAAGAGCGACTCCAAGTGCAAGAAAATAGTTGGATGATAATAATTGTGGGGGTTAAGCGAATGGAAAGGTGAAGGCTGGTTCGTAAACGGGGCGAGATTGGGATGATTATGAGTCTTACATAGAGTGTGATATGCGTAGCACGAGGTGGGCTGGATAAGTTAAACGTATGGATGGAGCGCGACATCCCAACAATGGCGATGACGCATGTGGATGTTGGTAGAAGGGGTAGTGGGAAAGCTCGTTTGAGATGGAAGTACTGTGTCGAGAGGGATTTTAGAGGGGCTGGTGAGGATGGTGCCGATTGGAGGGCCATGGTTATGTATAGAGGGGTGGAGAGCTTTGGATAATGATGCGGCTGTCAATTAATATTTTCTTCCTCACCCATTGTTTGGGATTCAAGGGGTAGCGAGATGGTGCTATGGTGAACAAATCCTCCCCTCTTCTTCAATCTTTGGGGATAAATGGTCAAACACTGATGTGGATTGACGTCCGTCAGATAGGGACGTAGAATGGCGGTCTCTGGGGCTGGATTGGTAACGCCAACCTCGCTACACCCGGGTTACTTTTTGTAAAGAGTAGGGATTTGTCCCGGTGGGTCATCCATAAAATACGGATCACACACTTTTGGGTCAAGCGTGTCTTATGATGCAGCCACCGGACCAGCGCCATGAGGCATTGCATAAAGTGGTTAGTAAGTGTTATACACTACTGTTATTATAACGCAACGCGCCTCCTATTATACAACTGATGGTCTATGACATATACATAACGATGTGGTACATACATGTGCCAATATATGTAATGCACACATGTATGGAATGCAAATCAATTCATTCACCATATAAATTCGTTCATTGCATCCAAAGTTTACACATTACCAAAAAATATCCATTACTCGCATATCTTCTATCAACAAATGTCGCCCGATTTTGCCAATCCGTGATTTGTGAAATGACTAGCGGGAGATTTACAGTACCAAGCGAGTTTTCTGAATTTATTTATCAGCACAGCTCACTGGTGAGTTGCGTAAACAAACTGGTATTATCATAATTATATACATGCAACTCGCATGACTGTTTCCTGCACAATATACACAGTGTTGACATACACCATTAATATGTAGTTGTGTTGTGTTTTTATGGCATAACATAGTAGCCGTCGTGGTCTAGTGGGATTGCTCTGGATTCACGATCATAGGGCTGAGAGTTCGAGCCACGTTAGGGTCATTGGTTTACCAAGGGAATGCCATAAAGTGCTACATCACACTTATGAAGACCTTGCCTTAGTAAGGCACCGTCTAAACCCCGTAAGTGGAATGACAGACGTTGACCAACTTCAACTCCATGGCTCTTAGATGTGGACACATTTTTTCAACGAGGTCTTTACATCACCTTACTTTTGGCTTCCCATACAACAGTACTATCATGTCATTCGTTTCCTGCATAATTATATACTGATCGTTGACTCATATCTGTAGCCATTTGTTTTATTAAAGGAACTCGAGGTTCTGACTATTCATCGAACATTTCTGAAGAAACATCTAGTGCTGATGAATTGTGTAATTGCACAGGAGGAGAACCATAAGAATGCCGGCATCGACAGTGTACTTGGTTCCATGATGTCCAATTTCAGCGATATTAGACAACGCACCCAGTTCACAATAGCGAGGGTAGAAGTCGTGGTAAGTTATGAAATACCAAATAGTTATAAAGGTGGTGATTACACTTGGTTAACATGGCATTGCTATATGTATTATAGTCAGAGGACTACTCGCCCTCCTGGTGGGGACAACGTATAGACGATGATTATACGGTAGAGGACTTCTTTGTCGTTTATGATGGGGAACGTGGGTGGGGTGGGTGGGATGGGTGGGGTAACTGACGATCCCGGAGCAGGCCTACATGTCTAGTCAGCAAAAATGTGGTCGTACATGCAGCTGCTCGTTTCGTTACCCTATAATATGGCCCCTCAGGGAACACTAAATAGTTTTATTACACTTCATTTAATTTTTAGTCAATAATACCAAACATAATATTAGTAGCCACACATCGCCGTAAAGTGGCCATTGGAAATGGTAAAAATATTGAAAATAACGCGAAAATGATGTGGTGTCCGTTGAAGATTCGACTTTGGTTCGAACCCTAACCCTAACCCTAACCCCATACGTCATAATAACATTAACCTATGCAAGGCCCGCTATGTTTTTATTCTACATTATACAACATTATGCAGAGACTCCCTGATATGTTTTTTAACAGTATATGTTATATTATATGTTATATTATATGTTATATTATATGTTATATTATATGGTATATTATATGTTATATTATATGTTATATTATATGTTATATTATATGTTATATTATATGTTATATTATATGTTATATTGTATGTTATATTATATGTTATATTATATGTTATATTATATGTTATATTATATGTTATAGTATATGTTATAGTATATGTCATAGTATATGTTATAGTATATGTTATAGTATATGTTATAGTATATGTTATATTATATGTTATAGTATATGTTATAGTATATGTTATAGTATATGTTATATTATTATCCACGTGAACTGAATTACTCAGTTTGTACAGGTTATCAGGCTAGTAGCATATCCATGAGGCTATTTAGAAATGTGCCATTGGTGTTTTTGTTCAACAGAACCTGGTAATTTTGGTCAATTGGGTAATACCATCGGATCATTGAAGGTTCAAAGATCCGGGCATTACGGGCGTGGCTGATTTGTTTTTATTATACGTTTTATATAACTATGCATAGGCTCCCCGTATGTTTTTTAATTATAATGTTATATTTAGCATCGTGCAAAGTCCTGATATGTTAATTTTTGTTTTCATTACGTGTCTACGAGTCTAAGGGTATTCATTAGCTTTACAACTAATGTACATCGTTGTTATTTCTTTGCTTTTATCACAGATGATCCATCAAGGTCACTTTATCGCCGCTACAAAAGAACTACTACCTGAAGAACGACCTTCGTTTGATCCTAAAATTGAATCAGACCAAAGCGGACAACGTAATAATACATTGTACATTCTCCACGAGATGGACATACATCTTGTAAAAGCTCATTCTCACTTTACGGGATTGATACGACACAACTTCGGAACGGAAGATCGTACATGTTGAACATGATCATGAGCAATATTTATTGAAATGTGGATACGACAATTATTATCATATCTTGAGTTAAGAAGTATATATTATACAAGCCTATATATGGGCCAAATCCCAGATCTCCGTTTTCGCGACGGACGGACACTTTCCTGTGTATTTTTCCATATTAATGAAATCACACACATTAAAGACATAATTTGAATGAGTGAGGCAACACCCTTCAAAAAGATATAAAACCCAAAACAGATGAGATGAACTGTGTTGCTGTGGCAAGTTGGTAACACAAGTTTGGCAGCGCGATGGACAGAACAACTAAAGTTACTGTTTTTTAATCTGAAAGTTTGTCTTAATATCGTCAAATGTAATTGTAATTTTAAGTTTATTAATAATAAATATAAGGAGATTAACCCTCTTTACGAACAAAAAGTAAGAAAGAAAAAATATGACACTTTGGACGGTAACTGAATTGATTTTCCCATGAATGAAAATGTGCAACGGACGAAATTTCACACACTAAGTCAATGGAGCATTTTCCTTCAATTCAGTTCGTGGCGTCATTTTGCACCGTTTTTGCTCCTATTTTGAAGAAAACGCATTTGTTTAATTTTTTTTCTTGTGAATCCCAATTATTTTTTTAACCATTATAACAATATATAAAGTTTATTGATCTGATAATATTTTATTTTTTCATATGGTGGAACCAGTTTTGAATTTGGCCCATATAGGCCTATAATTGGAATATTGAACACAGTTTATGATTTTATATGTTTTATAGTTATCATCTATAATATTTAATTGTTTAATTTTGATATTTTTTATCGAACCTGGAATTACATTTTCCTCTCAAAAGTAAGCATTTATAATCATTTATTATTTTATCTTCCTAATTTATTACCTTCCTTTCAAAGCACATTCAATTGTATATTTAAATAGCAATGAATTTCACATTCACGTAGAGCATAGCGGTAGTATTAATAAGAACATAAGTATTTAATTTTATTCAATATCTTTATATTTCAATATATTATTATGCACCATTATTTATATTATATAATGTGTTATCACAGAAATCTGATAATTTATGTAGAATTAATGTTAATTTTGTACCACTATTATGATTTACATTACTATTTGATTGAACTATATATTCCACATTCTAGCATAATATGGATGGATTTTTAATATCAATATATACTTTTCAACCATTATTTAAATATATCGCAATAGTCTACTATATATGTAGGCCTATTGTTGAAATACATCTATAATAACTTAAATATCACTTTTAATATGAATGTACGTTTCAATATGCCTACAATGTAAGAGGTTAATTGCACATACACTACACATGCAGTAGTCAGAGATTATCATGACCGGGGTAAAAATCCCCTTGAAGGAATTCATTGCATAAAACACGTAATTGAAACATTACCATATGACATATGACATCGCCTCAAAACTCTGTCATTGAACAGTGTGAGTTGGCATTGATACAATAATACTACTAATAATGATGATTTATATACCGCTTTTCCTGCATAGGACCAAAAGTCACACCTCAAAGCGCTTCACAACGTTTTTTTTTTTTAAATTATTCTTTTATTTATACATATATATTTTAAATTAATGTACACATGTACAAAATCAATGTTCATGAAAATTAAATATGTATTAATCATAGTGAAATGTGAAAATATGAGTCTTAAGAGACTTCTTAAAATGGACCAATGTATCACATGATTTGACACTATCTGGTAATTAATTCCAAAGTGTAGCAGATGCAAAGGCAAAACATACTGACATATCAATTGATATTATAAAGTGGTTGTACTATTTGATCTTTACTAGCAGAGCACAAGTTACGAGAATGTTGACTTAGTTCACCAATATAAAGCGGCTGCTTAAATCTGAACCGACAAAATATAATAACAAGGATTTTGAAGACAATGCGGGACTTGATAGGAAGCCAGTGTAAGTCATAGAGTACTGGTATAATATGATTACGTATAGCAGATTTTGTAATAATAGGTGCAGCTGTGTTTTTATTTTTTTAAGCCTAAATATATGTTGATTTGAATAAAAATGATTCAAACAAAGAGAGTTGCAATGAAGCTTTGAAGAAACAAATGTATGAATTAAACTTTCCACCCTCTTTTAATCAAGAACTTTCCTGATATACGAACGAACTATTTTTAAACTGCCTATTAGCAGCAGCGGCGCAAGCCTTTGAAACAGATAATTCCAAGATAATGTGTTATCAAACATTGCTCCAAGGTGTAATTTATCGGAAACCTTAATTTGATGTCCATTAACAACCAGAAAGGGTATTTCAATGGTAGACTTATTAAATTTGGAGCGAAAAACGATAAATTATGTTTTTCCTATGTTAAGCTTTAACTTCTGGTTGTTCATCCATTGACAAAGTTCACGTATACAACACTCCATTTTATCAAAAGCAGATCATATATGACATTCATTAAACGAAATGTAGAATTGCGTGTCATCAGCATATTGATGAAAAGAGATACCGTTATTACGAATAGTGTCTGCCACTCATGTAAGTTAATGTAAACTGATAACAATATATGTAGGTCCCAAAACATACCTTTATGACACTCTATAAATAATACCCTTATACTTCCAATTTTTGCCACCATACAGAGTACACACTTTGTGAACGGTTAGCTAAACAAGAAGCAAACCAGGCATCAGCACCACCTGAACAGAGTAATCATTATGACGAAGAGATAATAACAATACATGATCAACTGTATCAAATGTTGTAGACAAACCAGTAGGACACGAAGTGCAAGTTTGTGGTTATCATCTGAAGTCGTAATATTATTGTTAATATAAGTAAAGGGCAGTTTCAATATTGTGGCCACGTATATATGCAGATTGGAACAGCTCTAGAAGATTATTATCCTCAAGATGAAGTTGAAACTGAAAGTAAACTACCTTCTCAAGTAGCTTTGACAGTAATGACAAATTAGAAATTGGTCGATAATTTGAAAGTGAATCAATATCACCTTTTACCTTCTTGATTACTGGGATAATTATTGCAGATTTAAAAGAAGTGGGAACAATATCACTAAACAAACCTAAATAAAAAAATCGAGTAATTACAGGCAAAAAGAGCATCAGAACAAATTTCAACAAGATCAGTTGGCATCGAATCAGCTCTGCTAGTCTTTGAGGCAATTTTACTAAAAAAAATTCACGTCCTGCGCTCGGTTACTAACTGAAAAGTAAAGCAATTTTTATGAGAATTAGAGCAAGTATAAGTAGACTGATCACTAGTAAGAGGATTAATAGAAAATTCTGAGTGAATCATGTATAGCAATTTTGTCCTGGAAAATGTACTAAATTTGACAGCTATATTGTGTAAGACAAGTGGAAGATTTAGTAGGAGTTTTGACAAAACCATTTACAGTATTAAAGAGTTTACGGTGGTTCTTAGCATTGTTTGCGATTTGATCACGAAAAAAGACTCACTTCAGTGTATTAATAAGGGATCTCGTAATTTAACAGTGGTCAAGAAACATTTATTTATGCACAGCAAGTGCATAGTCTTCCTCTACTTACGTTCAGCACACCGCCTTTGCCTTTCAGCATGTAACATTTGTTCATTGAACCAAGGCGCATAATTCACTTTGGTGGAACATTGTTTTAGTAATTACTGGAGCATGATAGTCCAATAACTCAGATAAAATATGATTATAGTTTGATACTAACCCATCAATTGGGAAATCGCCAATCGGTGAAATGTTAGTCTTAATAATGTCCTTCTTAAAAGCATCAATGGCAAGTTACTTTATTTCCCTAAAAAGACATAGTTAGGGAATTACCACAACACCCCTGGTTTCCATATATATCACAAAACACAGCGTGATTATCCGAAATTTCAACATCAAGGACATCTATATTATTAACAATATTTTATAAATCAGAACATGTTATAATTAAGTCAAGAATATGGCCACTTTGGTGCGTGGATGAATTCACATGCTGACACTTATTATAGGCCGAAAAATATCAATGATTTTTTTAGTATTACCATCGGTCTATTTTGAGCATGAAAATTAAAATCACCAGTCAAAATAATATTATCAATTGCATTGTCAATAACATTTACATATTTTAAAAATGTATCAAATTCATCGTAAAATGTATGCATGCTAGAAATAGTGGATAGTGGCCGATATATAATCAAAAGATTAAGTTTAATAGATTCAATATATAATTTCATATAGTCAAAAGATTGATAATTGTAGTTCAATTTTTAACAGAGATATTATTTTTTTACTTAGATAATACACCAACGACACCACCTCCCCGGGGTAATATAATGAATTACTGCCCTATCATCATCACGTAACCATGTCTCGGTAACTGCGAGAATATCAATATTGTAACTGATTAGTAAGTCCAAAATTGCAGCAATTTTATTACCAACAGATCTAGCGTTAATTAGGACAAAGGAAGTTGAAATAGTATTACTGACAGATGAGCAAGGTGTCGTGTTAATTGAAATATGAATTTTCGTAGTCTTTTGGCTATATCTGCTTGATGCAATATGTACAGGAATATTATGAGGGCCATAATCTAAGGGTGAGTGTTGCAGATACTCGCCACTATTCGCAGCCATTTTCTCCAATCTGTCTTGACCTGGCGAAAAAAATATTTCTACAATAGTACGTTTTGAACAACTTAAGTTATTAAGATAGGTTTGAAAATTACTTCCAAGCTGATAAGTTCCATGATAGTTTTTAAATGAACACCATCGGCTGTATGCATATATAATAATATATGTTGAAATTGACAATAATATCAATGTTTAGCCAGTCACAAAGTATAGCGATCAATTCGGTTGTTGAAAACATGATGTCCAGAAATTGCCAGTGCATGTCCAGCATGGTGTCAAGGACGACAGAACAATCTATGCATCGCCAATGGCGTCAAGCAAACATAGTATCCAGGGTGTTATTGTACTTGTATCCGTGAGTTAATACTAGTACGCTTCCTGTCGGGGTCATTTATTGTTGCTTGAATTGATGATGGATTAGGTTTCCTGACCCTTTCAGACACATATTTTATATGAACCATGCATATAAGCCTCTGATATACAGACCCACTTTTCACTCTTTGCTTGTCTGTGAAGCGAGCATAGCATTCGTTGTGGAAACCACCGCCTTTTGGCAAAACACCAAACACACAGTTACTAGCATGGCCTGAACTCGAAGGCCTAACAACAAGAGTAGCAGGACTTTGACTCGGACTCGGAGTACTCTCTGGCATAGGCCTATCCACATTCGCGCTACTGGTACCCATGTTAATAGCGTTACATTTACAAACACATATTCGGCCCAGTGATCTTTGCCTTTCAACAAACTTAGTTGCAATGACGGACTGAACTCCTTCCAATTATTTCCATATTGGAACAAATTCTAAAAAAATGTTCCAAGTTTTGAATGAAAATGCTTTCACTGTGTTTTGGTTCGGATTTATGCACATAAAACAACGAATACTAATATCGGGTCCCTGCTTTCCTCACTCGTGAATGCAGCCATTTTGGATGAACAGTGGACAGTGATTGGCCCGTTTGGCCAAGCCCACCCGCACACGTCTTAAATTTAAAAAGGTCCTTAATAACATTAAAACTACTCTTTCTACGCCTATAACAATAATTCAGACGGTGAAGATTAAGTATAAGTATATTTAATTATTGCAAACATTTTAAGCCATTTTGCACACCCACGCATTTTCTGGGTCATCAAACTGAACGATAATGGAGGACAGCTTGTAGCCTACACTGGAATATGATAATCATCACGCGTAATTACATATTATAACCTTTCTTGGTTGCCATGGTTATATATTTGGGGTAAGACATTTTATACTCCATTGCTTACCGCTATGTGTTCATAGACTAATTGAGTACCTGCTATTTATCAGATGTATATAATAAACACTCTCTCTACTTCCTGGATCCCTATCAAAGGGTGATGAGGAATACATTAACCGACTGTTGCATCATTGTCCAGAGCTCTCCACCTCTCTATATACATCGCCCTGACCCACCAATCACCATCCCTGTGCACCAACCCTCCTGAAGTATCGCTCAACACAGTCCGTCTACCTACCATCAATAGTTATATTGTATACAAGTTGGCTCCATTAATAATTATGTACATTTATGCTATGATCTTTTAGATTGCATTATAATATTTAGGAACTGGAGAAAATAACTGTAAGCAATGTACATTAATGTGAATACAAGAAAATGCAGTGATTACATAATAGTAAAACAATATAATACCAATAAAGAAATGAATATATAATAAACATATACTGTTTTGGTATGTATGCAAAGTGAGGCAAATTGATCAATATTGATAATTTATAAAATAATCAATATTGGAGTATAGCTCTGTCATCTGTATAAAGTTAATTCAGTGATTTATTTTTATTTTATGCTTGTTGTGTATTGCATGCATCTTCGTGATATATGCGGTTTATATATCGCTTTATAATTCACTGTGAAATAGCATATATATTAAATATAAACATTTAGTGTATTCCTAACACGATGACTATTAAGCCTGCGCGAGGTAATTTTGAACACGATCTGTCAAAACTGTTATAGCATTAAAATAGCAGCGTGGCAATAGTTATCATGTAGCAGGATTATGTCCTGACTGATGCTTTTTTTACTTTACTTAACTTAAAAAATGTATTATCAAATGACTGATATGGAATGCAGGCCTCGCCTCTTTGCCTTACAGTATATGATGTAGATAATGATATATTATTAAAGCACCGTACATCCATGTACCTTAAATTAAAACGGTACATAAATGTAATGATATACACACGTTGATTACTCAAGTTGTACTTGCACCTACTGTTTTAGATTTATTATTGCTAGGAGACATATTCATTGTTCGATTTTGTGCGTCATTTACTCCGCTTACTGTCGAAATATCCTCGATTCGATTCACTTTCAAACAACGGCTGAAGAACATCCGCTTTAGATGATTCTGAAATTGTTCGTACTTGAAGGTGTAAATAAAGGGTGCTGTGCACATATTACATAGGACCAATACAGTTGCACAGTGGTGAAATGTCCCCTCGAAGTCATAGGGTCTGCCGCAGTTATAGAAGAGATAGCCGAACTCTGACGGTGTCCAGCATATTACATATGACAAGAACACAAGACACAGAGTAAGGGTGACGTTCTTCTTTGCTCTGGTGAACACGCTGCCGGATTTACCCTGACCCCTCTGCTTCAACATTATAATGATCCGCGTGTACGAGAAGGTCATGACAACTAGCGGTATCAGATACTCCATACAGAACACGAATGTCCCCATGACCGCCTGTAGCGTTGGGTTCGACCAACTTGGATAGCACTGTTTGTTCTCGAAATCGAAGACGTGCACAAATATCCAGTATGATTGATAAACCAGACCAAAGAGCCATATCCCCAGGATACCGAACTTAGCTCCGCGGAGCGTGAAGTAGTTCCTGTGGATGATGGGATGACAGGTGGCGAAGTATCTCTCCAGAGATACCATTACAAGGTTCTGCGTTGCCGCAATGTAAAATGCCCAGAGAAGGTATTCGGAGTCCCATAGACGACAAAGAATCTCGGACATGATCTCATTTTCGGTGAGTTCGTAGAGTGACGGTCCGAGACGGTCCACTAAGAATATAATGGATACAACGAAATCCATCACGGCTTGGTTTAGGATCAGCAGATTGGTGATGGAGCGAAATACCTTTCTGTTAGCCAGAAAGACCACGATGACCACACCATTTCCAATTATCCCAAGCATTCCGATAATGGAATAGATTATTTGTAAAATAACTTCCGTAAATGTCTGGTTATCGACGACACTCTCTAGGGACGTCATCATCATAATGGTGGTGGAGATGGTGGAATTGAAGACAGACATGTTGAACTGATGTACAGTGCAATACTGTCGGATGCCAGTGATGTGCCTCTGAACATAGACAACCTATACATGCGAATTATCCCGGCAGTAATTTCAACATTGTTTCTGAAATGCCAATTTATCGAGAAACACAATTCCTTCAGCGATATAAATTGAAACAATAATTATTAGCGTAGTATACCGTTGCTTCCTCGTTGCCATAGTGTTTGATTCGAGGATGTGATTCGTTTAGCAGAACTACTGATAGATGGGCACCACTTCCTCTACTAAGCACAGTTTGCTTTAATAAAACTAATAGAAACGATGTATGTCGTATAGTGTCACCTGAACGTATATAATCACCAAGTGTATTGTAGGTCGTATAATGTCACCTGAACGTATATAATCACCAAATGTATTAAGATGTATACTTGTAACAATAATTGTATCGCTGATCTTCGTTAAGACATTTCCAATACGTCACAGGATATAAAGATGTGTCGAGGATTCCCCATCCAATTTAGTTCAGTTGTCATCAAAACAAGATAGCGTTGCCAAGATCTGAAAAATAAGAGAAATCGATTATAATGCATCACCGAATAATAGTTATAAAATAGATTTGGTTTATAATTTGTTTTTCACAACATAGAATAATATGTTGTAAATTACATACCAATGTATAATGTATTGTAAGAATTGGATGTGGACGTCGATATACAAAGGACTACTTACAAGTCGTTATAATTATAATAACAATGCGACACATACTACACGATCTCTGGAAAAGCAGAGTCAGTGACGCTATTGGTTCATATTCAACGAAATTATTACGCATTATTTCACAATTTGGACTTACGTAGTGACCAAATATGCATTCCCTCTGTTGTAGTGCATACTATATTATCCACTGTTTTAGACTTACATATGACCTTCAAAGGAAAGAGTACATTTAAACATCCGTCGAAATTTTGAGGCCGGTGGATATGAAATCAATGAATAAATTAAAGAAATGTTCAATGTTGTGTGTTATCACATAAACCCGAGGGAAATATTATTTCCTATACTAGTAATACTGTATGTATGATATAATGGTGTAATTGCATCTGAACCAACCTATAAAATATCATTTGACTATAGGCATATTTGATAATTATTGTCTAAATCAAGCATAGCACATAGTTTCAATACACAAGTACTCCGCTTCGTATATGGTTACACATTATACTATTATACACATTAAATATTTAAATTGAGAGTAGCAGCAGGGTAAAACAATCGTATACGTCATGTGTTTATTCCAATTAGGCCAATTACAATTTAAAGTTATGCCAATATAAGAAAAGTATCAATCACAATGAAAAGTCTGCAAATTAATAATTTTAAGCATTGGTATGCATTTGAGAAAGTATTAATTATGAGAGGTAGGTCTGCAGTAATTTATACATATAGTTTGCAGCACAATGGAAAAAATAGTAAACCTGTCCGTGCGTTTATATGTATGCGGGTATCATATTTTTCGTAAAAATAGTCGACTACGTTAAGTTCAAGTAAGGAAAAATAATCTTTCCAAATCACCATGGATTACAAAAAAATGTGTTCTGTTCATATAAAAATAATCCAACAGAACAGAGATGTCTGAAGTCTAGAAGTTATCTGAATGGCCATTATTCTGACTGCAATAATGTATTGAGTTGAGATTGGAGAACCCCGGGGTTCCGTACTTTGTCATACTTTTTTCATTATTTATATTAACGACATTGACGATAACATTCACAGTTAAGTGCTGACATTCGCAGACTATACCAAACTATTAAGATAGGTGAATACTATTGAGGATGTTGCCATTTAGAGCGTGACTTACATCAGCTTGTGAATTGGTCCAAATAATGGCAAATGATGTTTAACATTGACAAGTGTAAAGTTAAGCACGTTGGCTTTAACAACATGAAGTATTCCTATAAGATGAAAAATAATTTACTATCATCCATCGAAACTGAGAAAGACTTGGGTGTACTCATTAGTAACTCCCTGAAACCTAGAAGTCATATTGTTGATAAACTTAAAAAATGCGAACTGTGTTCTAGGCATGATCAACCGAACCTTCACTTGCAAGTCTAAGGATATCTTGTTACAACTCTACAAAGCTTGGTTATACCTCACCCGGACTACGCGTCACCCTCTTGGTCTCCTTATTTACAGCGTGATATTGCCCTTTTAGAGAAATTCCAGTATGGCTTCACTACAATGTTTCCTGACCTGGTTCATTTGCCTTACACTGATCGTCATAGTAGTATTGGCCCGTATTTCACTAGAAGTCAGGAGGGAGAGCTGACCTAGTGGAAGTGCTCAACATCTTCAGCGGGTATATCAAGGTTGATCCAATTTATTTACGCCAGCCCAATCATCAAATAGAGGCCATAGTCTGAAACTTTACAAGCATCGGTCGCGCTTGGATGTCATGAAGTATTTCTTAAGTCAACGTGTGGTGGATGTTTGGAATGAGCTCCCGGAGGATACAGTGAGGGCTACCTCCACCAATATGTCCAATGCCATATCTCCGAAATCCTTGCAACTAAATTGGTTTTGGAAGCCCTTGGCTTTCTACAAGAATTGTATCATTGTATCATTGTATCATTATAGCTACGCCAATAATTGTATCAATATAGTTATTTTTATGATAAAAATATAATATTAAAATACATGGTCTCCAATAAATAATATTCTAAACGTTAAAAATTACTTTCAGTCCGCCAAAATGCTGGAGACTAATTCAACATATATTTCACCAATACTGGAGTCGATCTTGCTAACAAGATTACACACCCTTCAGGCCTACGGCTAATACTAATAGGTACCCTAATGGTATTAATGTTCTTGAAGCTTCGCATTACAACATTTGCCCACTGGTAAGTCTACTGTTAGCATTGCCCGATCAGCCAATAGTGAGTGATATAAGTGTAATTTTCCGACCGCCTAGTTTCAGCTGTGGGCGATATTACCAATGACCTTGGCTGCCTAAACAGCAGTAAGTTATAACTATACTAACCCGACACACATACTAGAATATTACTATCTACAATATAATGACAATTTAAGTACTACAATCTTAATTATTGGCAGATTTAGTATCGAAAACATGTGACTTTTGCTAGAAAATGTTCAAGATTTGCCGAAAAATGAGACACAAAAACAAATATTATTTTGATTTTGTGAAAGATTGACATCAGATTTGTAGATTTTTCTTCTAGGCAATTTTTCAAAAAAATGCGAAAAATAGTCCCAAATTAATACCAAATATACCGAAATCAAATTAAATTGCATGACTGATATAACTATATCATTGAAACATCCGAAAATTATATAGTTTTTGTTTTAGATTGGTGTCACTGTCACAAAATATACAGTATAACACTGAAAACCTCATAATTAAGCTGGCTAATCCCATGTGCCTGATTGAAGCTGATAGAGTGATATGCATGGTAAAATTTTCAGGAGGCTAAAATTGTAAGGTCTATATGATATGCAGTTGACGAGTATGAAACAATTTGATTTATATTACATTTTGAGACCGAAAATTTCACCTGCTATATGACGTTTTACAAGCGATGGGCTGAAAAAAATTATCGTCACATTATGTCACCACTTGTACGTTCTTTCTCTCTACCTCATGTATCCCTGACAAGGGGTGAGGAAGAAAACACTAAATATTTATCTCAGCCCTCTTTCTCCCCAATCCAAAGCCATGACCCTTCAATCGCCATACCCAATTAACGTTTTATTATTATTATTATATTATCCCCATCTGCCCTTCTAAAATCCCTCTCAACATAGTTCTTCCATCTCAACCGAGGCCTACCACTTCTACTAACTTCCACGTATGACGTCAACATTTTTCGCATTCAGCCTTGGTCCATGCGTTCTTCCTTCTCCGCCCACCTCAGGCGTCCCCTTATCAACCTATATGTAACAAACCTCTGTAAGATTCCTTGTCATTCCAACATCCATATCATTTAATATCCTCCCATCCACCCGATTAACGTCCACGATCATTCTCATCAAATTATTTTTACACACTCGAAGACGATGTTGTTTAGCTTCAGACAGAGATACGGTCTCAAGCCCATAAATATATGCTGGAATAAGACAAATACCCAAAATATCCCCTATTAATTTATTTGAGATGTCCTTATCTGACATAACCCCCTCTAAAGTTATGAAGGCCAGAGTCCCATACTGAATCCTTTTCCGAACCTCCCCATCAGACCGCCCATCTCCAGATATCACCACCCCAGATAAGTAAAACTATCCCTCTGTCTAACACCTCCTGTTAGAGTTATACCTAAATCATGTCGCTGCATGACCACTGACAAAACCTCTACCTTATCCAGACTCATACGCAATCCATGCCTCTCAAATAAATCAATTCATTCCATTTTATATACCAGAATCTCCTACAACGGTCCTGCTTGATTTCCATAACTACTGCCAGATCATCGGCATGTAATGTTTTTTGCAGTACGTTCTTTGTACTGACTTTCCAGCTAATCACTTCCATCACCATTATGAAAAGAAATAGACTTAGAGCACTGCCCATCCTGTGCTCAATATTTATCCACATCCTTCTGATATCACCGAACCAACCCAAATCCTATACCCTTAGAACTTTTCAAAAAGACCCTGCACTATCTTGACTTCATGGACACCCATCCACCTCAACGTATGACATAACTAATTTCCTGGGTACCGTATTATATATCCTTCTCCCGATCTATATAATCCAGTAATATAGTCCAATTGACATCCATCTTCTCCACTAAGAACAGGCCACTATTTGTACCCTTTTCCCTACGAAACCCCTGCTGCTCCTCCCCAATCTCCAATTTCACTCTTGACCTAGATCTTCAACATCCAAAATCCTTTCCAGTGGTTTAAAAACATGCCTCAAAAATGTGATATCCAGTATATTCCTGGATCGTGAACATCACATGTCTGCTCCCAAGTATATAGGCACATTAAAGCCAGTATGTCAGTCCCTTGGTATAATACCCTCCCCCAAACACACATTGACCAATATTCCTAACCACGTAACACCCACATCCCTTGTAATAGCAAACATCTCTGCGTTTCATCCATGCCTGCAACCTTATCCTTCTCCATCCATCTCAAAACCAAATCCACCTCTAAATCCGAAATCTTATCCACCCCGATCAATCCCCTCACTGCACTGGGTAAATCCAGATCAGCACCCTAGCTCTCTGAAATAATTATCCCACACCTTAAAATGATAATCTACCCTCATTTCAAAATAATTTAGAAAATGAAGGAAAATAAGTTAATACCATAATTTTTTTGACACATTTCATATGTTACAATTTCAAGGAATCAACATTTAAAGTTGTTGTTTACGCCTCGTTAATTTGAATTTGACAACAAGCCTCTTATTGTACTCACTTGGAATACTGCCACACAGTATCGAGGGCCATATGCGTCTACCGTATTGCGATGTGTGTACAAATGTACACTATATCATACACGCACAATACCGGCTAATGTGCATTTTCAAAACTTGGCGGCAATTTCCATTCCTTTAAATTCATCATTTTAGATGGAAAACAAAAAAGGCATAATTTCTCGCTTTCTATATTCTTCTTGGTGTTTGAAATTAATTTATAGGATCGAAATTCATTATCTACTCCATAGTTTTTATATGGAAATTACAATTAAGACAATACAAACTTTCTTCCAGAAGTATTACAACTGAGTACATAACCAGCTCTCGAATATTAATGAAGATGGCGCGTTCATGGTGTTCAAAGTTAGGTCCTTGTTGTCTCGTGTTTTTTCAAGTTGTGTACGTACATTTTTACAAAAAACGATTACAATGTTAAAATAGTATTATTATCAACATAGTATGACGTGTGTTCATTGCGGGTGGACTATCCTTTAATTACCTCATCCTTGTCAGTGACTAACCTACCCTCCTGGTTCTTTACCACCCTGCCTCTCTTAACATCTACATCCTCTTGTTTTATCTCCCGTGCCATTTTAAATATAAGCTTCCTTCCCACATCATCATCCAGCTGCCTATAAATACTATCTCACACATCTCCCATTGCCCTTTTTACGGCCCTCTATCTGCCCTCTTGTTCTGAGGTCCGTACAGATCCCACGATGCTAACTCGGGTTGATACCCACGCATATATGCATGTTGTTGTCAGCCATGGGCTCGTACGTAGACGTAATTAGCAATACACGTTGCTTTCTCGCTAGACGTTCGGTGAGATAATTGGGATAATAGACAATGATCCCGTGTTTCGCAACTCAGGAAAATATTCACGGACTACTCAATTCAACCACAAAGCTTTAAAATGGAACAATTAATCAACCAATATAGTTTGGTGTTTTCTTGAATGTGTAAATTGATCTTGCCCTTGGACGGTATTTCGACCAAGTAGGGTATGCTTGATTGATGGACAGCCTTTGTTTTCGTTGGCCACATTACCTGAATCATTGACTCCTCGTCGGTGGATCTCTCTCTGGATGCGTAACATCAGTATCGATGCTCTATACTGTTGTGTTTTTCACTGGCTCTTTCATAGCATCCGCTAGTGATCTGCTGAGCTCAATCACCGTTGCGATTGTACTTTCCCTCTCATATTAATACTACATTGATCATGCCTTAGCTCATGTATGTATCACATTCGTTCTCCCAATGCCGTATTTTGTCACACCTGGGGTGGTGCTTGGCTTACTACACCAGTCGTCCCTCAACTCATAATATCCAAACAGGTTGCGTCTCTTAGCAGCTCCATCGTCGAGGTTTAGACTTGAGTAATCTCGTGATTACATATTCAACACACATAATAATAATACTGAATATTTATATATCGCCTTTCCTGCATAAGACCAGAAGGCCACAGCTCAAAGCGCTTAACAAACTAATATATAACAATATCAACAAAGACCATCAACAATCATGAATATAGGCCTATACATTATATATATTATATGTATCTATGTAATTTACAATTAATTTAGGTGACCTTTTAAAAATAAAAATACCATGTCAAAGAAATCAGCGTTTGAAGTGGACAGTTGCTGCTAGCACAAGATAGTCTCCACTTGGCTCAAATATGTGACAGTGCATTATTCATAATTTAACTATATATCTTACGAAGATGTAATATATTACATGCATAAATGTATTTGCATATATATTTAAGGGGTTTAACATTCTACAACTTTACACCATGACAAATAATAATATTTATCATTTAGTTACTAAAAATTATGGGTATATATTATATTATAAATTAATACAAATAGCTTTGAAATTACAGAGACCACAAACAGCATTATTTTTACTCGTTTAAATGTCGGTCTTTGTACGTTTCTAAATGATATCCTTAAACGTACATATATATCGTATATATACATACGATGGCTAGTATAGGATAGTGTCTATAATAATATGTATATCAAAGTCGTTGGATATCTTTATCTAACACATTTGTTTTAAGATTAATTGATTGGTTGGGTTTCACGACCCCTTTCAACCTGTAGATTATGAGCCACCCCAAACAGGAGAGATACGTAATCAATCAACCATTCCAATAGTTTTCCACCGAAGACCACTTTTGTTAAATTTACAGAGACAATCATAAGTAAACCATAATTGTGTCAAGATGTGTACTGGACTATGAAGATAATTAAAATATTAATGTAATATCATACAACTGGCGAAATTTCTCAAGAAATAAATTACATTTACGCAATTTATTATCCTTGGGGTATACATAATATTGAAGTCAATAATCGTAAAAGTTACCAAACTCGCCCCTGGTTATTGGTTTAATCATGCTTTTCATATATTACTTAAGTTAACACCCACGTTGTAAGTAATAAAACAATGCAATGACGGATACATGTAGTTATTACTAATTATACTCATGATGGAAGAGAACATGCTTATTCGCAACATTTGATCAGATGTGTAAGGATCTGAACAATTCATAGTTGAAGCACCTTTTCTATGAATGTCCAACATATGAGTGTATAATACATACTACTGCAACAATGTATACTTCCGTAACTGGATGCCATTTTGGATTTATGCAAATTAAGTATATCTCAACACAGTTAAAATATAGGTCTATAACATAATTTAACAATGTTGTATGTTGTATAGTCACCTGACGATAGATATATTTTATTACTAGGAAACATATTTGCATTGGTAGCATATAACATGGCACATTATTAGCTTTTGGAAGCCATTTTGGATATGATAATCATTGATAACATCTGGCCAGTAGCGTTTGTATTAATGTCGAAGGTTTCAGTAAGCAATATTATTAATTTAAAACTGCACAAACTTCAAAAAAGTTTGAAATAATATTCATATTGGCTACAGTGATAAATGGACGCCATTTTGGATTTATGTATATGTCATCACATTGGAAATATATAACACAATATAAGTTAACATAATAATAATAATAATAACACTATTTAAAGAGGGTGAGATCGGTTAGCATTAATGCTCCCTTCGTATACTATAACAAATACACATTCAAAGGAGTTACATGTCTAACAATCAAGATTAAATGTACCAAATTATACCGTGAGCTAAGACATATGGGCAGTTCCGTGTCAAAGTGGACAAGGCCTAAAAAAACAAAATGATTTTTATCCTTTGTGGTTAACATTTGTGGATGAACAACATGTTATGGTTTGTAAATAATAAAAAAATATCAATGATTTGCATTTTTTGACGAAAATATCACAGATAGTGCACAATGATCAATTTTGTAATATTTGC
>JAODAI010343262.1:0-15365 GCA_027575025.1 Scotoplanes globosa | reverse complement strand
TTTTTTGCCAAATTCAAACTACATAATCATATTATTACAATCGTGACAGTTTCTTGATGCGCAAGTGTCCGCCTAAATTGCTTCAATAACTGTTTTAAATTGCCAAAAGTAGTGCAAACGTCCTTCCCTTACCGCGGAATTGCACTGTACTTCGATACGTTTCTTAATATCTTGCGTATTATATTGTTTAATTTCTTATGTATTCTTTTGTTTATTTTTTATGTATAATTATATTGTTTATAGTTCTTTAGATGATTAATTAGGTAAATGTTGAAATATTTACATTACCTGTAGTGTATAGCCTAGGTCCATTAATTAGAGATTAACATTTAATCTCTAGCATTGTACATGTTATATACAGGTACTGATGTAAAGCAAAAATTGACAATTTTGGTGACATTTTGGTGCGTACTAAATGTTGCATAAATGACACTTTTTAGGTATAATTCTTTTGACACTAAATTTTTGTTTGGTGGAGCATACTTCGAAATACCTCCTACACCAGGTCCCCCACCTCCTTTTGAACGAGCCATATTTTTACAACTTCAAATATGTAATTTGGGTGGGTGGTGGGAAGGCACCGGTTTCAACTTGCAGGCCTCCCTTGCCGCCGCCGCTGTCCTCCCCGCATCCCTGGTCAGGATCCAAAATTAACGGGGGCCCCGAGGCCCGGAGCCACCAGATTTTTTTTTTTTTAATAAAATAATTTAAATTTAAAATTAACACAACTTAAACATTACACAAAAATAATGATTGTACAGTTTGATTGTATCATTAGGTTAAAATCGAGAAGGTACCATTGATGACGGAACTTAAAGTGGTCCTAGAGATAGGCCAAAGTAAGAACGCCAAAGTTGAAAATGTGAATATATTATAGTGACATCCTAGATGATTGTTTTATATCCAAAAATATTTCACACATTCACAAAAGTACAAAATAAATTCACAATAGTATAAAATAACAATGCAGTACTGCACTATAGACCAGTAGTGTCTACTGTACCTACATGTGATGTATGGTAACATGTGATAAAGTAGACAGCGACATGTTTAACAAAATAATCGCTTTACCCGTTTACGTTATCCAACTTCAGTTAGGAGACCACCAGAATGTATGGAGGACCACCAGATCTATCATGCTGGTCTGCTCTGAAAAGTTAATTTTGACCCATAATACCATGTAAATCGTCGATAGTAAACATTAAGAAACTTCCAAGAAACTTTTAGTAGTAAAATCGGCAAAAAATTAAGAAACTTTTTTAGTACTAGGACCTGACACCAATTTCTTATAAAAAAGAGTGTACTGCATTGTTGACATGATTCATATTCACTGTACCCTTGTACTGGGTGGGTTCAATGACCTTAAAGTTGATTTTATTTATTAGTCATGGGCAGGAAGAAAGCAGCAGTATCCTGTTATATACATTCAGTGTCAGAGGTGCGGTAGGTCAATCTGGGTCAAAAAGTTTTGATTATGGGTCAAAAAGTTTTGATTACAGGTCAAAAAGTTTTGATTATAGGTCATTACCTAGGCAGCTAGATACAATAAGTAATTATTCTAAAGGTGAGAGGATAATCTGAAGATTTCTATCTCAGTTAGGGGCAGGGAAGTACTAGCACTATCCTGGTTAAAAGTTGTTAATTGATTGTATCTAAAAGATATTCTTAAAAGAGGATTAATAGTTTATGGTGTACCACCGTCTGCAGCCCATTCCCAAATTTGAATGAATGAATGAATAGGTTTACTGGCCCTTGTCAACGTAGCGGTCATATGAGCCACCCAAAGCCTTTGATATACCAGCTAGAGCCACTGGAATAAAATCATCATCACTCCGGATTTGAACTAGAGGATCAGATGATTGCTAACAAAGCTCCACATGTTGTGAACGCAGCATTAAGCGAGGTTGATTGATTGATTGATCCAGTGTCCTGGCTCATTCAACAATGAGGTGGTATGAGCTTCCAAAATCCTTTGAGACCAGCTAGAGGCACTGGAATAGTATCTAGTCTTCATCACCCGGATTCAAACTCAAGATCTTAAGACCACAATATAGTCATCATCATCGTCCCAGATCACGATCACATCCCGGATTGGAACTCCCAACCTTACGATCACATCCCGGAATGGAACTCCATACCTTACGATCACACCCTGGATTGGAACTCCCGACCTTACGATCACATCCCGGAATGTAACTCCTGACCGTAAGATCATATCCTGGATTGGAACTCCAGACCTTATCATCACATCCCGGAGTGGAACTCCCGACCTTATGATCACATCCAGGAATGGAACTCCATACCTTGCGATCACATCCAGGAATGGAACTCCCGACCTTACGATCACATCCCAGAATGGAACTCCAGCACTCTACCCACTATTATTAAAGAAGACACCTTATCCCATTATCCTACAACGCTATATTGCTAATCCAGCCTCGGGTTGACACCAATGATGTCACAACCTGTTCACAACTGAAAAGTGGATGCTTAATCAGAGTTCAAAATATTAGCAGTGATCCTCGAACAAATGCTACTGTAGTGAAAATACTGACGAACCAGTGAAAGTACCCACCCCACTTGGTGACCAATAAAATATGTTAGTATGACCAGTTTTTTTGTGTGTGTGAGCTACACTGTAAGAAAATCCACTCAACACCTCTGTGGTAGTGTATTTGAGACATACTGTAACCCGTCGCATTTAATAATGTAAGTTTTGGAGAGTGAAAATAGCTGTAGACCAGTGAAAAGTTACTTTCACTGGTGCTCCTAGCCAGTAAAAATCCTAACAGCAACCCCTGTTAATACACTTGTCACTTGTAAGACGTACCCGGGAGAGGTGCGTCAAGAATTAAAGACACACCGTGAAGAGCAATTGTTAGTCACAAAATGTACATATGTCTATCAATGGCAATAATTTGATTAATGTGTCAATTTCTAGAAATGGTCTGTCAACTTTACGTCAAGTAATATCATTAATATGTATACATATCACAACTCGCATAAATATGGACATGACACATAGGTTGCGGTGCGTCTTACAATAGACCTTATTGGGGATAGCTCAAAAGCGTCAATTTACGTCATAGCCGCAAAGCATCATGGGATTGAAAACTGTAAGAGCAAAACTAAGTACAGTTCTGTGTGCATTATTCAGGATTTATTCCAGACAATATTTACAGGCCTCCACGTTTGAGGAGCGCCAGCACAATCGCGCTCCTTAAACGCCCCTGACAGTCACCGAGGAGCGCCCTCTATGGCGCTCCTAAAAAAGAATACGAAAAAACTTTATTTTTCATGTTTTTACCTTATTTTCTGACAGGAGGGTGTCTATTTGATCAAGTCCTAACAGGTTTTTACTTTAGAACACTACCTTCCCCATTATTATATACTGAAACTCTCCAGGAGAGCGTTGATATGCTCTCCTGGCATTATTCATACGTGGAGGCCTGTATTTACATAAATACATCAAATTACAAACATAAAATATAGCAAAGGGCTCAGGGCAAGTATAGTAAAACTAAATTACCATAACACAAAATTATACGCTGCCCAAATAGTGTAAAATAAATACAGTATATGAAGTTACAGTATAGATACATGTACAAAGTCAATGGACAAGATGAAATCTTGCAGGTTTTCAATCCCACAATGCACCGGCGGGTCATCATCATCAATCACGAATTTGGCTGTCTCCAATAAGGTCTGTTGAAGTTTGAACTGCGAACGCCGCATACATGTACATACAGTACACTGTAGCCTAATACAGTTTGTTGACATGTATACTAGTGAGTGGATCTGTGCAGACAACGTCCACAATGTCATACACATTTACTATATTCTATGTGATCGGGCAAAATCATTGACCGTAAGAAACTTTGTTTCAGTTTCTCACTTTCTGATTTCTCATATAGGCCTACTACAGAATGTCATTGGAGATCGACACCAAGAAGTCCCATTTTTAAAGTCTTGAGTATGATTATCTGACCACAACCTGACCCCCTTGATCCCCATACTGATAGGCGGTGTAGGTAAAGATAAAAGGTTCAGCTGCCACATAGCCTGCAGGGCTCAACATTGTGTAATTTGAGTCAATTTAAAATAAATACCACAAGTTTAAGGATAAACTTTTAAAGTCGGTATTATAAAGTAGCGCAATTCCTGTTCCAGTCAAAAGTCCGAGTTATTGACAAAGAGAGGACAGGATCTGGTGAAGATGTCCAGCATCTAATTTCTTTACTACAATCCCCCTCCCCTCGGCCCCTTTCAACTTTCCATTATCAATACCAGTTGTATAAAGTTGCATGTTTGACCAATGGTAGGACAGTGGCCCTGTGGAGAAACAGAAACCAATCTCTGAGATAACACCTCCATTATAGCGCCAATGACAATAGCCACGGGCTACTATAAACACAGGAAACAGATCTAGGACCTGCAATATGCTACAGAGGGTAGCACATCTGTTGGATGTTGGCTATACCAGATCTTCATTTATAAGGAGCGCTGGCACGATCGCTCTCCAAGGCGCTCCTGAAAAGTACTCTGGAGAGGAATTGATTGCTCTCCTACAAAAAAATGAAATAAATTATTTTCTTCTGGGGTAAAACTTGTGTTACTATGCTAGTATTGGTCCCAAATCGCAATACATGTGATATCAATGATATATAGTCCGTTACATCTAGCCCTATTGTGATAGAAATATAGACCAGAAAAAAATGTGTGAAATGTTCAGGAGATCGAAAAGCTCTCCTTCCAGGAGCTGAAAAAACAGCTCTCCCGAGATTCTCATACGTGAAGGTCTGCTATACAGTACTCTGGAAAGTTTTAAATTGTCCCCTCCTTCATCCAAATACTATAGCCCTTTCGATGCTATCCGTAGTCAAGTATATAAAATGCCATGCACAAGCATAGACAACTCCAATTTCAATTTCCAAATTATATTTCAACAACATCAGAATACCAACATACATGATCAACATGTATACATGTATGTGAAGATAATTAGTAAGATAAAAGAATGAAGGAAAAAGGACTTCCAATCTGCCGTTTGCGCACGTTTTGTGTGCGACTGTCTAACCGGCTGATACGCCGATGTTTGGGTGAATATTAAAGGGGGACAATTTATAACATACTCTGGGGTGTCTGTGCAGGGATTTTGTTGGTGTGTGCAAGCTCTAGCTGTTGCTGGTTTAACTTGATTGAGTGAGCTCTCTCATTTGGGAATAATTTGTGCCTATTTGTTTATTTCAATATCATCGACCAAACGAAATACAAGTTACTGGACGTGAACGAGCATCGATAATGTCCATATTAGCCAATCACGGATTTGCAGTTTTGGGGAATTTACTAAAGTAAAAGCATTTTTTTTGTCAGGAAAAGTATGCCGTTGTTTTGCAGTCAATCATACAATGGTTGTCACATACTAGAAAGTAAACAAACTATAATTTCAGACATAGTTTGAAATGGCGGATAGCGTAACCAATTCAAAACTTATAATACAGTAGTTTAAGTTATGATTTAGGATTATTTAAGCTCATTGGAAATTTATTACAAATATTTTTTAAGAATATACAAGTATGGTACTTATTTTTTTAATTATGTTGTGAATTCGGTGCTTTTACATTGAAATATAGTTATTAAAGTGTTTGATGTCTTTTGAAATGGGTGCATAGCTCTTATAGAATTGCTGTAATATAATTATATGCGACCAAAACGTGGCACTTTCTAACACGTTTTACACACTGAAGCATACTTTCGGTACGATATCAACGGAACGTTCCCATATGGATTAAATTTATAAAGGTGTAAGAAATTGTGAAGAGTTGAGATCTGGTCTTAAATACACATTTTCCAATACTTTGTACTCTAGGGTACATAACAGCTGGCTGGGAATGAATCCTATATCAAGTCTTGGGGGCACATGATTCAATGGAGATTAGATAATCTACACACAAATTCTTCCAAAAACAGCAAATCCCTTGGCAAAACATTGGAGTGCTATTTTTATCATCCGGTCTACAACAGCCGCTCTTTCGATTTAATCTACGTACTGTAACAGTGATGTCTAGTGTACAGTACTGTACGTTCCTTCCATTGGGGAACAATGTACTGTCACGATTATTTAATTAAACATTAAATACTGAACTTGTGGTTTATGATCAACCCTTACATTCATACTAAAAGGTTACGAAATATAGGCTACATGTGTCTGAATCTAATCTTGGTATCAGGTGTAAATGTTGACAAATAAAGCATGTACTACACACACAAAGTACAAACTTTAGATAATCCACCATTGTGCACTAAATAGGTAAAGTTCATTTAATCTAGGCTACCCCCAGTACTTAATTGGATGTGTAAAGGACTTTGACAAACATAGACCTACAAAATAAAGCGGTTTAGTAGTTGCTCTATAATACTTAACATTTGACTATTATTAAATTTGTTAATACTGTACAAGCATGGTCCAGAAGTGTTCATCATCATATCAAAACAACCTGTCCTAAAACATCATAAAGTTTGGGTAATATTGATTTACCTGTTCAAGAATGAGGTATATCAATATAATAACAACTTGTAGTCATGTACAAGTTTCCAACATGTCTTTTCATATCATATTCTAGTTATATCATGGAGATATGTAGCCCAATAATGTTGCTTACAGCATCAGGTTAATAATACAATATTACCACCAGGGTTTCCACAAGGATTGTATTTAGGGGGAATCACCTTACGGTGAAAAGTGCAATTACCACATGCTGAAGAATGTTACGCAATACATGGTTAGTCGGTTACGCTATACACGATTTTCATGTGATTTTCTTAAGTCGTTTTGTATCTTTCTTTTATATTTGTCAAATCTTCAACTGCATCATATATTTTTACACCAAATGGAAGATAATTATGTTCTGAACAACATTTATCAATACACTTCATATTATTGTAGGAAGTTATCTTCATGTAAAAATTGATGATTGTAATGACCTAGTTACATCTCGTTACACTGAAAAAGTGACTGGGCTGGGTGGCTATGTTAGCGTTTCGGACCTCGGTCCTGAAAGGGTTAAGTTGATGATTTCAAGTAATTTTGTAATCTAATGTATAATAATGCACAGATTAAAAAATACCAAAAAAGAAAAATCAGAAGGGGGATTAACCCCCACTTATTTTCAGAAGGGGGATAAACACTCCCCCATTATTTATAGTAGTGGACTTGTCACTGGTATCTATGACTTCACCTGCATTGTGATGCAGTCAAGCATACAAGTCAAAACAAACCGACCTGTCCACTGGTTAACCAGCAGCAGTGCTAAGGCATAGCTGCAGTTGACCTACATTGTGATACAGCACAACAGCACACATTAGTAGTGGTGGACTTGTCACCAGTATCTATGACTTCCCCTGCATTGTGCTGCAGTCAAGCATACAAGTCAAAACAAACAGACCTATCCACAGCAGCGATGCTAATGCATGGCTTCAGATGAACTGATCAATACAGCACAACATCACACATTAGTAGTGTACTTGTCCGTCAATGTTCACATTTCCTGTTTTATAAATTCAGGGCTGAGTAGGGGGGGGGGGGGATTTATTATATCTCTCTACCTCTTGGATCCTTAACAAGGGGTGCTCGAAAGAAAAGTATGTACACTAACTGACTGCTGCATCATTGGCCAGAGCTCCCCAGCTCCCTCTATCCAACGCCATCCCCATCAGTCCTCCTAAAATCCCCCTCAACACAGTCTCAAACTTTTATTTTCTAATGATGATTTATAAGCCAATAGCATATATTTTTCAGATTTTATGTTATATTATTACACTTTATAATTCAGAAGTGGTAGACGATATAAATGAAACAAAGCAGCATTCCAGACTAATTGTAAGGAATAGTAAAGACTACAATATTGCCAAATCTGAATTTGTCACTGTAATTCAAATTAAAAGGATTCTACATAACCTGTATAATCCAGGTCAGAACTTGCAGTGTCAGTACAAACAGGTAAGTAAGTCTTCAAAGAGTAGAAATAAGAAGCTAAGGACCATTATTAATTAATTAGTTCATTTCAATCAAAGTCAACACAAATTGGGTCAACAACTTTAAATACAACCCTAATACTACCTACCACGTTTGCAAACAAACCCCTTTGAACCACCTGTAGGGCTACCACCACACAGTAGCTCTGTGCAAATATCTAAACAGTCAAGAAGTTAATAAGTTGGCCAATTGACAATAATGCTTACATGGTCCAGTGATTACGGACAAAGCCAGGTCAACTGTTAATAATACAACTAATAAACAGATAGTCATTAGTAGTGTCCTATTTCCAAGCATACAAATATTGGATAATACAGACAGACTGATAAAAATCAATAAAAAGTCTGGGTTATGTAGTACTGTACAAGTTTATAAAAGAATCTCTTCCATAAAGAAACTATGAAAACTAGAAACCAGAGCTGATTTAACCACTACTATGGCCAGAGGCCAGTAACATTTGGTAAAGGATAGTTAAATCAACTCCAGGGCTTGTTAAATTCCATTGTAACTAGCCTGCTGGGCTGGTTTAATAATGTAGGTCATGAAAATGCACTGTAAAGTCATCAAATCACAACAGTTTTGTCATAATTTAACTAAACCTAGCTAATGATCAATCAACTCTGTATCTATAAGGTATAATAATATTGGTGCAAAACATACATGTGCCAGACTAGATCGCAAAACAAGTTTCCATATCCGCCTATTAATTGCAGGCATGTCCACATGCACATTACACAGCACACTATTGTAGATGTGCGGCCGATTGTAGTGGTCAAAATTTTGGGCCCAGTAGAAATTAAATAGGGCAGAGGTTTTTAGGGGAATAGGCCTATGTCCTACTCTGTTAAAAAACTTAAATAACCTAGAATATTAATACTTTCTTTGTAAAAAGTGTCTGAAAATTTGTAAACAGTTTCTTTAAAAAAAGTGTGGTGTGGCTGTACAGTACAGATCTGTATTCTGTTCTTTCAACAGTTATCCCGGGAATAGCGGGGAACTAACCGGGAATTAGCCAGGAGTTAGCCGTACATGTACGGATGGACATGTCCCCGCAGTGCCGGGAGTTATGCAGGGAGTTACAGACCCAAATAAAAAAAATAATCAATATAAAATGTTGAGAATCGATGGATGATCCAAGAATTTTGGTGATTATAGTTATAAGTTTTAAGACACCAAAAATCTGCGTGTAATAGGGTTTGGACGAGAAAGAAAGAGGACTATACTGCCCTCTATCGGGCACATCTCAGATCTAGGGCCGGGGTCATGGCCGGCCGGGAAGGCAGAGCCTAGTAGGCAGAGCCAGGGAGATCATGAGGCCGATAGAGGGAGTCTAGGTGTGTTAATGTTCTCGATGTAATGGGGAGTAGATGGGACGTGGCATTAAGGATGTTGTTAGGGTAAGTATATGTCTATGAAGTGAATTCTACTTTTACAAGGGTTCGTGCTATCAGAGTTCCTTAAACAATAAAATGTCATCCAAATTGCAACATGGAGTTACTAAAATGTCATCCAAATCCCAACGGAGTTACCCCCAGTACATTTAAACCCATTAGCGCACATAAAAGCCAACTAAGTACACATACCTGCACCTGGTGTATGGTATTCAAAAGGCCTAATAATGCATACATGTATACTTGCTCAAAATGCATACGTGTACACACACAACATACATACATTGACAAATAATTATGCTAAATTTCCACCGTCCCCAAATATTTTATAAATTTAGAATGCCCGTACCACTACAGAGTGCTTGCAAACTGCAAACGTCAACCAAGTGCATGCAATCTTAAGGGGAGAATTAGCAACATAAGGAGCACCGAGTTAGTTTCAGCACAATTCAACCACCCAGCCTGTCCATGTTCATTAGTTTGGCAAATTGGTTGATAAATCCTTCCAAACACCAAGTCAATAGCCTCTGTCAACCTCTATGTACAACATAGAAGAACGGGTCTGCGGCAGTAATGCCGGAAACATAAATTTTACATAGATTATAGTATTTGTAAATCAGTACACGTACTGCAGGCCTACAACAATTTTTGTGAATATTTATTTCAGCATTTTTATACCGCAATATAAAGTATTACTGTATGCATGTGTGTGACTCACACGCAAATGTAATTTGTAACAAGTTGTTGTGCTTCAATCGAATGGGACAGTGGTCTTGCTTTTTTTGTTTGGCACTGTGTTAATTTCTTGTCCATTAATTTGACTCTAAATTTGACTAATTAAATTATATTATTATTTATGATAACAGGGGTATAGCAGACCTTCATGTGTGAGAACCTCGGGAGAGCTGTAAATCAAGCTACTGGGAGACTTAGGGACAGCAATTCTCTCTCTCCTGAACATTTCAGACATTTTTTTGGCTGGTCTATATTTCTAATACAGTAGGTCCAAATGACAAATAACTGAATATAATCATTAATATCACTTTGTGATTTGAGACCGATATTATCATAGTATTAACTAAAATACTAAGAAAAAAATTAGGAGGGCAACTCTCCAGAGCACTTTTAAGGATGCGCGATGCCAATTAGAGTGATTGCGCCGGCGCTCCTTATAAATGAATATCTGGTATACTATGGCGGCCCTGGGTCATGTTGAGAGATGTGAGCTGGATCAGCGGTAGAGTGCTCGACTTGCAATAAGGGGGGCCCAGGTTTGAATCCTACTAGGTTCGTTTCAGGTTCTTAGCATGTGGATTATGATGGTTATTTCAATTGTGGTCTAGAATTCCTCACCTCTCCGTCAGCCTTTGGGAAAATGGCCAAAGACTGATATGTGCACTCTCGTCCATTGGATGGGGACGTATAAATGGCGGTCCCGAGGTAGGATCACTCATACCTACCTCGATATATCTGGTCAATCACCTTAGATGACCATCCATGATCACATCCGATACCGATGGTGTATCCTGTGCGGGAGAACCCTTATAGGGTGTTTGCACAGTACTTATCCAGATACGGTCCTTAACCTTTATCATGCTAATTTGAGGGCCCCATAGTTAAGCATATTCACAGATCTTAATTCCTTTTTGCATATCTGACAATTCTGTTATATAATAAGTGCTTGATCAATTTCCAGAGGTAGGCCAAGTTCTCCCAAACGTACTGGTTTGGGTATGCACAAACTACACTTTAGAAACCGACATCTCGAACATTACAGTTTTCCCAAAAATATAGCTATATAGCTATTCAATATTTAGCAATTTTTACTCTCACAGACAGCAGATGAAACTTACATCTTACATGATGATACATTGCTGTACAGTCACGCAATATACTGTAGCCCCAGTTCTAATTATAGTCGGCCCATGCTGCGAAGATCTAGTGTCTAGTAATATCATATCGTATTTACTCCCACTACTTTGTGAAGGTACATAGTAGGACCCTAATTGGGTTTCTGGAACTACTGTAGGCCTCTAATAGTATACATGTATGTATGTACATATGGAGTATCTCTGAATAATATTATTGAATAAATCCTTCTTAACTGGATATAATGTTTCATCTGAATTACCTGTAACTGTAAAATTGATTGGTCTAGATATAATATCTCAGGGATGATAAATTACCAGGCCATGGAGGCCATTGCCTTTGTACATTTCGGAATGGTCTTGGTGCCTTCTAAAAGAACAAATAAGTGACTGATAATTCAATGGGATGGCTTTGGTGCCTTTTGTAAAAATACAAATGACCTTGATGCTCTATATTCTTACAAAATCTATTATCTACCCTGATCTCTGGACTAGACAACAAATAGATTTGGAGTCCTTCAAAAGTGAAAATGCCAAGTCACATGGCATGGACACACAACACACACACCTACCTGACTGTTGTAATAGTACTCAAGAGTACTCAAGGGCGGTAACATTTTATTTCATTTGTATTATTTGCTGATTTGAATGGATACAGTTTACTACATCATGTCATGTACCAAGGAATATATTAGTGCTGGAGAATTAATTAGAAGTTCCGACACGTAACTTAACTGCTAATCAAAATAAAAAATATTAGTAATTACTACATTTTATTGGCAACTTTGTGTAGGAAGTGATAAATTTTGCTTTTCAGCCATGTTTATAGGTATTATTGAAAATTATTAAGAAACTCCAGAATTTTTAGTTTTTCTGCTGAAAATCATAATAAATGGCTTCTTTTGTTGTCCAATGTATACAATAGGCCTATGCACAGTAGTTTGATATCTAGACTTAAAATCACCAATATAACCTTATTTTCATCAATAATTTCAACACCTAAATATCCTGCCCAAGATTGCCAACTATGTAATGTTCAGTTAGCAAAAACTAAGAAACTACTAAGAAACTTTTAATTTCTAAAATCAGCTGAAATTTAAGAAACTTTTTAAGACATGATCGCAGTTTCTTATGAAAAGGTGTATACTGGGCAACCGATTTTCCGCGAGCACGGAAATTTACGTTCATTAGCGGAATTCCTGAGAATTAAGGAAATTCACAGAAATTGCAACAGAAAAAAATCTGTCATTTTTAAAAACCAAAAAGAATGCATCCAAACACACAATCTGCATCCATTTGATGTAATTACATGTAAATCATATATCAGTTGCTAGTCACAATTTGCGTACCTTTACAGAATATTTTGGTCATATTTAGAGGACTTTTGATAGACTAAAAATTCTCCGAAAAATAAGACATTTTTTCCCCTTAAAAAACAGAATTTAACAGAATTAAAAAACAAACAGAATTTGCTTTCTGAAATCACAAAACTTGGTGTCAAGTTTCAATATTGTACATGTATCCTATTTCAGGGAGCTCCCTGGTCTAACCATGGGGCTATTACTAACTAGTTCGTAGCTCCATGGTCTAGTTAATATCCCAGATCCAACCAAGGGCTCCTCTAATAACAGTGCAAGTTGATATTAAAAGGCACTGCCTACAGGGTACTGTGTATATATTACAATAGAAGAAGAAATACCGGTAGGATAAAAGGCCCGCTTTAATAATAGGGGATTGCCGTTCAAACTTCAAAGGGGTCAACGAGGTAGACCTTGCCTCTGGGTCATGGCAAAGACGTTGGATAAGATACCGGTGGTCTACTTCCTACGGCACATTATACTGTGTATTTGATATTTATCCTCAGCCTACAGTATGATTTTATAAATCTGGACAATATAATGGGCATTGACCTGGTTTTATTATGACCAGTTAGATCAGTGGATGGAGCATTGGACTTGTTGTGATTGTAATATATTCAATGAATAGTATTCAACAATATATACCCAGTCGCTCCAAATGAATTATTAGTATCCAACAGTATATGTATACCCTCTCAATGTCGGCCATTTTTGCACTAACCACTTCCCACCGTCACCCATTCTTACCAAAATAGCTGCTATGTGACAATGACTTTGGAAATAATATTTTTACAAGTAAACATGTTCTGATCAATTTATGTAGTACAGAACATCGAAATAACAATAACAAAATTGTGAAGTTATGGAATATTATCTACGAGCCTCTATAATTATATATATCGCACTGGTAGGTCCATTGTCTGACAATGATATGACTGCCAGTTACGCGAACTGAATTCCCACATTTTGTATGTTGAATAACTTGAAAAAGTTCTGACAATGTGAAGCTGAACATCACTAGATGAGCAATTGTGTGATAACTATTTTACAACGAGATTGAATATCACCGGGGCGACTCGAATCTACAAAATCGGACTAATAAAGTGGGCGCGTCGGGGAAGTCGATGCCTAGGGCGGCATTGAGAGTGTTAATGGCGCCGCCCTCTAATTTTTTCCTAGTCGGGGATCACTAGTCAAGAAATTGCCGAATACCGATGATAAAGTCTTCGGTATGACCAGAAAATTTGTCAAATTATGTAATTGCTAGATAGCTAAATCAGATGGTCTGAAAGCATCCGAACACCTGGCAATTCGAAACCCTTGTTAAATAAAATATTTGGAAACCTTGGGAAACATTCAGAAAATGTTCCAAGTTCCCAACACCAGGCCTATTCATCATGAAACCCATGTTCTGAAATTTGTTATTAAAATTTAATACTCTCATTTTGCCAACATTGCCACTGGCAATTTCCTCCGCTGGTAAGCAGGTGTGTTGTTTATCTCCCAATCTTTTAATAACAAATTTGCTTTATTGTCAAATGTAAATCCTCCACTTATTGATATTATCTTTTCAATTTGCCTTCCAGAGCGAAGGACAAAATATTCCTTCGGGGAGATACACCACGCTCCGAGACACAGACCACAATGGCATGTTCACGCCAAATTTAGTCCATTGTCCCCACTGTTTTCTTTGTCCCTCCAATATATGTATGCAATATGGTTTATCGCCACAACCCGAGGGACGGCGTGATATTGCATGTCAGATACGTGGGACAATGGGTAGTACAGCGTCATACAATGGATATCGAGGGTAATGTACAGTCATCCCTGTTGGAAGAAACGCCAATTGGTTTACAAAAAACATTTGTGTGCTACATGAAAGTGTGGCGATAGCATGGAAAAGTATATGGATAGACACTGTATACTCAAATACTCTCCTGTATAATAGTTGCAATATCCTGTTTACACTGTAGCCAACTAAAGTCTTAATAGTTTGTATGCTTTTAGTATATTATTATATTATTTTACCAAAGATATTAAAGGGTGATGAACAAACAAGACCAGAGATCTATTTTTTAGTAAAACAGGTTGCTACATTTTCAACGGAACTTTTAATTGGGTAGAAATAAAAGTTTACACTGTATGTCTATACTGGCCTACTGTACAAACCTTCGTTTATAAGGAGTGCTGGCGCGATCGCGCTCCAAGGCGCTCCTGAAAAGTGATCAGGAGAGCAATTGATTGCTCTCCCCCCAAAATCATGTTACTATGCAAATATTGGTCCCAAATCGCAATGTGATAATAATGATATAGACCAGCTTAAAAATGTGTGAAATGTTGAGCTGAATTTACAGCGGGAGTACAATTGGGGGGGATTGCAATTGACAAGTGCATTACATCAGAGTGAACTTCCCCTAGATGGGATGCCTGCCAACCAAGGCTCAGGAGCCTCATACTCCATCACTATAAGGTAGATAATAATGTAATGTATGTTAAATGACATATTCTAAGAATATAACATGGTTATTGAATCTATGTAACATTATACTTACCCTCCATCTTATATTAAAAAAGTATGACCTATATACAACTGACCTATATCTAGCAAACTTTTGACACATGGCCCCCCTAAGACATCATCTCTCATGTCACGTGACCACTATTGGCACCAATACCAGTGCACTACTGCACACACCCCATGCTATAATCTAAT
>JAODAI010342151.1:0-15387 GCA_027575025.1 Scotoplanes globosa | reverse complement strand
TAGGCTTTCTGCTTGACAGTTCTGCAACACGGTGTAAGTGTTCTGCGCAGTAAGCCAAGGGTCCTGTTAGATTTTTTGATGACGTTGTGGCAATGGGTATTCCATCGAAGATCACTTGATATGGTGACACCAAGGTAGTCATGTTGATCCACTCTGGCGAGCAGCTGACCGGAGATATAATAATCGAGGTGGCTAGGATTACGTTTGCGAGTGATGGGGAGGACAGCACATTTTTTCACATTGAATTCCATAAGCCATGTTGATGCCCAGACTGTTAAGGTGTTTATATCATCTTGGAGGATCAGGTGGTCATTACGGTAATGTCCGTCGACACGGAGGATATTGTGCTGATTTCATGTACATCCGGGAAAATGTGTACCGGTATCCAGTTTAACCCTTTACCTTCAAAATTTGGAACTTTGTTCGAATTTTACTATTTTTATGTACAGTCCAACCTCAATTATATAAAGATGGGAGGTATGTAGTAAAATTGCATACTGCCAAAACGACTGTTTTGAGAATCTAATGTCTACGTTCTGATGAGTGAAGTTCTATGGTATGATTTGACGTCTGTGGGTCAATGGAAAGTACCCAGAAGTCTACACATGTCTGGATTGGTCATGTGCGCGGCTGGATAAATTAGCATTACAATGGAAATCGCCACGAAGCCAGGATGTGTTAATGAAGATGTATGCCGAGCAGTGAAAGTGTTCATGTAAATATAACACAGTTGGACTCAAACAAGTAAACAAACAGGACGTGGAATATGGATTTACTGTAAATGGAGATTAAATAATTCACGTGGATAGATATATGGAGACTTGGGCTGGTCCATACACAAGACAGTCAAGATAGATAGATAGATATAAAATGTAACGGCAAATCAACGCAGAGGTTATATAATGCCAATCAAAAGATATTGATAACATTGAAACAAATATTACAATACTACGGTATATTAAATCTGTCAAAAGACAAACAAATTAATTATTAAATCAATAAACAAATTAATTAAAATCTACTAAGAACAACCTCTTCTCTGCGAGAATAAGTAGATCTATAAAATTCAGATGGGACAGAGCTAATTATTTCATGTAATTTATTAGTAACTTCTTTGTCCCAAACTGCTTAAAATAAATAAATAAATCTTTAATTCATACCCAGGAACCCTGTCACCAGCAAGCCAGTGTTCTCCCCAGGGCTCCGGCATTATTAATTAGGACACAACACACGGACTTGAGCAAACCGGAGTGCCCGGAGAAAAACCTATACAGTTGCAAGTATGAAAAATCATTTGCACGTCCGACTGGGATTGGAACCCCAGCCGCAGTGGTGCAAGGTGAGTAGCGCGTACCACTACAACATACACTTGCTTGCCAGTCTTGACGTGTAAGTTGCCGAACGCTACATTTAAAATCACTAAAACAAACAGAATCTTGTAGAAAACGAGCATCAAAGGCCTTTTTAGTCGCAACTTTTGCTTTCTCATTTCCAGAAATACCAACATAACCAGGTATCTAGAAAAATATGATCTTTTTGCTCCTTGAAATTTGAAGATAATCTAAGAATATTTAAGCTTTTCCAGAATAGTTTGGATTACTGGATTTTCCCATTTACAACTTTGAATAGCTTGTAGACAGTCAAGGAGACCAGTAAATACAACTAAGAAGGAATAATAAGAAAGGAGAACCTTTAGCCGACAGGCCATGTGGGACTGATAGAAGACAGCTACGGATTTAGTAGATATTATTGCCGATCCTGGAATAATAGATGCTCAGACAGACCTGTAACCTGTTTCCAGTGTGGTACATATAATCCAAGAAGCCGTCTAGCCGGGGTAAGACAATCTTAGTATTAAAGAAAGATAACATCTAGTATTTACCCCAGAATTAAGCCACCGCAAATAGGGGTAAATTATATAATGATTGTAATTATTAATTGTCAATAGCTTTGCACTTCTTGCACGTCTGAAATGCAGAAGACAAATAATAATGGTATAAAACCTTTCACATTGTCTTTGCACATATGTTTCCTTGTTGCTCTGTGATTATTGGATCAATCGGTTGTAAATTAATAAGCTGGTTGATGATTTTGTAAGACGATGTTGAAAGTGTTGACCAACAAAAATGTATTTGTTCTGGATATGGTTTTAAAATGCACGATATGTACAGCGGCACCAATTGCGTTAGAAATTGTTAAAATCTTTACAGAATGTGTGTCATGCCCGATTATAACGTACATGTCAATGTAGGTATCGAAAACAATCAACAATACATGTAGGTACTAGCATAGGCTAGGCCTAGCTATTTATTGATGCATACTTTTTGAAATGGTGGTGGCCCAGCTCAGTATTAATTATTAATAGTACATTAGTAGGCCTATTAACAATAGGCCTAGTATTTATAATATTAGTTGTGCCAAATATTTACCTGTTCTATTTTATCTAGTGCTGCTACAGTTTTACGATATAATTCAAGACAACTTTGGCAGAAAATTAAAGGCTTTGCAAATTCGACAGCACAGTGTACAAAAGATGAGGAAGTGTTGCTAAACTGGTTCAATAGAGTTTTACACGATGAAGCAAAGTGAGCGCCTTCAACTTCAAGATATGTGTCACCAAATAAGTCTTGAGATGAACTATAACTATCAGAATCAAATGTATTTGATGAATTTATATAATCACTTTGCGCCAAACATAGTTCATTGTTTGATACAACAATAAGAGCTACCAAAGTAGCGTAAACCAGTAAATTTTGTCGAATGACTCCTTTCACCCAAAAAGCCATTTTCAATAAGAAATTCATGGTCGAATACAGCCTTGCGTTCAGCCTCGCGTTTATTTTGGTATTCGGTCTGCTGTTTTATACTCGCGTTCAGTAGAAATATTTTTCAACTGAGATTCAAAGGTAAAACCGTGGGACTATAAATTAGCGACCCATGCACAAGTGTCCGGAATTCACATGATTAAGGTTTTTCATTCGTTCACGTTCAACTAGTACAAGGGGTCATACCATGAAAGTATTTAAGGAACACGTACAATAGGTTGGACATAAGGAAACATTTCTTTTCTCAAAGGAGTGTAATTTGATTGGAATAAGCTGCCACAATATGTCATTGACTCCAGAACAGTGCTGCAGTTTAAAATCGCCTTAGAAAAGCATTTGAAAGAATCAACTAGGGTTAATTGTGAAAGATGAGTCTTTCTACCCTGAATAAGTCACATCCTGCATATGAAGAAGTTATATCGAAGTATATGATATAATTGGATGGAATACTAATATGGCGGAACGGTGAGTTACGGTGAGTTAATTTAGGCGTCGACAGGATTTCCCCAACGGGGAATGTTGCCAGAGTTCGGAGGCAGTTCGAATCAAGCTTGGGATTTTTTAAAGCCTATATAATCCTGATAATTGCCAGAGTTGTTTGTTGGTGGAAAAATATATATGTAGTTGGTATCCCGCGGCCTGTGATTAGATACAATAGTTAGTCTGGACGTGACATTCATCACTACATTGTGTATAGTATATATATGCTGTACTGCATACAAGCTATGGCATATTCATTATATGCACTAGGATGTATTGCTTTAAATACTTCAGACATGGGTCGACCCTGGCCTGAACGCTTGGACGTGAAGCAGACTGCCTCATTCCAGTCAACATTGACATATGGATGGATCCCACGTGGGTCCCACATGGGCTCTCATATGGGTCATATATGGTCACCCAGTGCACTGTGCATGTGTCCATGCAGGGAAACCATATAACCCACATGGGATGTCATGTGGGTCCTATGTGGATCCTATATGTGGGACCTGTATGGTATGACACATATGGGTCCTACGTTGGTCCTATGTGGATATCCTATAATTATTGGCAATACATGGGTTAGGTGTGGGTTATGTATGTGTCATGTCTGGGCCCTGCATGGGCCATGTATGTGAACAAGTGCCCATGTAGGTCATAATGTGGTAGGTCCATATGGGATATATGACCTATCCCGCGTCTTAATTATAAATAATCAAGAATATAATTATTAATTACGGTAGTAACTTGAAGTATTGCCCTGTCAATGTACACTGTCCAGAGGTCAGAATCATGCTTCGTGACAGACTTTGACTTCTACGACATGACATTGTTTCAGTGCAATGTGTACAGGCATTTGTATACAACAATTACAAACAGAAAATCTTATAAGTTATTTTTTCTACAAGCTGATATATGTTAAAATTGGAAAATAATTAATTGTCGTGTTTTAGATAGATTAGTCAAATTAACTGATGGAACATCAGTATATATTTGAAAAACATCAATGTTAAACATAATTTTCACACAAACTGCATTTATGTGCTAATCGTTAGTCTCATAAAATTCAATGAAAGTAAACTTAAGCCACGCCCCCCAAATACTAAGAATGTCTAAAACACATCGTTTTTAAAAAATCTCATGTCTTCTAGTAGTATACCTATTTACTAAGTAAATTTGTTAAAATTAGTTAGTATTTTAATTAAGAACGTCAATTATTATGATCTAAATGATATTGATATTGTTTATATTGACGCTGCCGCTCACCGCCTTAAGCTCACATGGGACCCAAATTGTCTTACTCGTGCCCATGTAAGCCCATGTCGGACCCATATTTGCGTACCCATGCCCATATAAGCCCACATGGGACCCATATTGGCATACCTGTGTCCATATAAGTCTACATGGGACCCATATTGGCTTACCGCGTGTCCATCATAAGCCCACACGGTGCCCATATAGGCTTGTCAGTGCCAAAAATGAGCCCACACAAAGCCCATAAAATAGTGCCCGTATAAGCCCACCAATCCCATGCTTTACCTATGTGGGACCCATATGGCATTGTTGGCTGGGATGCAAGATGAACTTCATTTTGTTGACCTAGACAAACTGTGATAATCCATATAAACCACTTATATTCTCAACTATACAATGTAATCAGTAATCAATTTGAAGATAACTTCCATGGAGGTAAATATATAAGGGGACCGGGTTCATCATGAACATTATCAGGGATCGAGTCCATATCGTACGATCATCGTAAGACTGTTAGTGTTAATACGACATACATGTACGAAGTTACTAGGATTGATGACAAATAATATCGTACAGTATATCCACAATGAATCGTAAGACGGTCCAACTTACGACCGTATTGCGTTAAACCCACGACAGTTCTTGGACTAATCCATCATCGGACGTCGCTCGTGAAACAGTATTATGGGTTAGTCGTAGTACGATTAGTGTCATCCTTTAAAACAAATCTATCTGATTATATTCTAAGTAAGTATTAATTGAAGATATTTATCATAATATTAATATTATATTTAAATAGTTGTGATATGGCTATTGCCGCTATTCATTGAGCTCTTGTTGGTGTGGGGATTGGGGAGGGAGGTTTCAATTAAGCTGAATGATTAAATTAAGAAAAAATATATAATTCCCTTGCAGAATATTATTAGTTTGGGGGATTATGCTCTCGAAATACCCAACAGGGAAGTTAGTATACTTTCTTTTAGGATAGTCACGGTCTGAGCATTTGTTTAGGTATAATATGAAATTGTTATTGCTAAAAGTATTAACAAGTATTTTTTATATTGTGAGTGAACCGTAACATGTTGGTACTGCGATGTATCAGCAAATAAAACACCTCATACATTTCAGGCGATCCCAGAGTCCGGTCAATGAGCTGTGGCTGGTACCGACTTCACGTAAATCCTGTTGTCGTTTTGCCACTGAAAATAGTTTCAACCAGTATTTAACTCTCTCCGATATTTGCAGACTATCCCGAGCAGGATATCTTCCTGATACTACCATGGCTGCCATTGACATCAATGGGAGCATTTAAAATTTGGCGGTCCTATCAGGACAAGTAGCATTGATCAGGATATTGTGAATGAATGCGAAACGTAATCCAGGGCTCGTCGCGGAAGGTGATAAGGAACGACAGATCCCACACTCAGAGACCACCAATAGTGGAAATGAAAATCGACCTGCCTCCCAACTTGAGTGACGAGATCGAGGCTCGTCGGAGACATGTATAGGATCTGGAAGCAAAATTCAACGAACAGTACCGTGACCCTACGCCAGCTGGAAGCGTAAATGGTCCCGCAGAATATTATAATCATCCCCGAAAGGATCTAATTTCCAAGGGCATACTGATAATCGAGATGAGAAGGATGCATCAGGCTATATTCCACCCACTGGTGCATGACATAGAGGGCTCCGTAGAGAGGGGATATGCAGAAAGAGAAATAACAGAGGCACTTATCAAACCCATTATCCAGGGATTGCAACTCTGCACATACTTAGTGAGTAGAGGTATAGTATCCCCTTCCCAGTTTTGAGGCGACTCTGACGTGCACATTAACAAGAGAAAGGCCATCGGAGCTATATCAAGAGTTGGTATACGTCACCCAGGGGTTTAAGGAGTCCCCAATATATTATAATTAGGTTGCTCTCCCTTCGGCAGCGCGTTCTCTTTGCGTCCAGATAATCGGATGTCAATGTCGTGTATAACAAACTACTGGTATACGCAACGTTCATCCATGCGATGTCGACAGGGTTATAAAACAACAGAAATATCCGTAATGAGTTCAAGCCCCTTTTTTCACAGGACAGCGCGGGTGATAGTCGAGGATTTATTGGAAAAAATAAATGAAATTATGTACAGGAAAACGGGACGCACAAGGAAAATGCAGGGCAGAAGACCAAAATTGGCCCGTCGCTTCTACCGAGACCGGTTCTAGAGAAGATGGGGCAGAAACCGCCAAAAAGACTTTTCTATCCTGAGGTGCATATAGCAGAGATTCATTCAGCAATTAAGCGAGGTGGGGTTCATGATATATCGAGTCCACAATACAAAATACCGTAACGTGAACTCACGTCTTTACTTCCGTTACATGACCTGACGTCTGGTCAAACAATATCATACATAGATAACATTGCATATAGATATACCCGTTATTGCAACTTATTTGTTAGCATGGTAGGCAAATAGTTACTGTGTAGGGTGTCATACACGGGCACAGCAGGGTGCTGCCATTATGTACACAATACCGTGTTCGAAGACATGATATGGGTAATAACGATAATGTACTGAATGAAATACAAAGTTGCAACTCAGGGTTGTGGGTCGACTTCTAATGTTCAAGATGGTGTACAAGGTGCTTTACAAGGCGGTCGACGGTACACACCAAATGGATGCGCAAAATGCATGGCAAATGAACACTGGGATGGCTGCCGCCATTATTATAAATAAGTATGGTGCATGAGATCATGTGGCGAGGGAATGCCGGCCCGGTATGGAAACGGGGTACCGATATATCCCAAGGGAGAGAGAGCGCCATCTTCATAAGTAATGTCCCATATCCTATACAGAGACACTGCTTGGCCACCTAGATTAGAATATTTGCAAGGCTGCTGGCCGCCGGTGCGGGACGCATGGTCGCCCCAGCTATGTAAGTATGACCACCGGCGACCAGCGGCCGGCCGCCGCGTGGATATAAACAATATAAATTAAATCATAATAGTTGACGTTCTTAGTGAAAATATTAACTAATCTTAATAAATTTATTTAGTAAATATGCATAATATTACAAGATATAATATTTTTAAATAACGAGGTGTTTCGGACATTCTTTTTATTTTATTTAAATATCACATAAATGCAGTTTTGATGGAAAATAGTTTTAATATTGATGTATTTGATATATATATTGATGTTCCCAGTGGGCAACCTAACCGCCGTTCAATTATATATACAATTTGAATTGTTTACAATCATTAATCTAACAATTTAGACAGTAGACTACTAACGAAGTATTACTTCTCAATGTACACTACGTCAAAATCATGCTTCGTGGCAGACTCTGACTACGACATGACACAGGCGCGTAGCGAAGGGCGTGGTGTGAAGGGGCACATCCCCCTCGCCCATTGAGCATAGTTTCCTTACATATTTCTGATTTTGTTAGTTTATATAATTCGCGCGTAGTCATGGGAATGAAGGGGTGAATTATATACAATGAGCAGGCGCATATTCAGGGGGTACAGGAGGGTCCGGACCCCCTTCTCGGATGATATTTTTTTTAAATATGCCTTCTATGTGCCGATACGGTCGGGGATCCAGGGGTCCGGACCCCCTTGCTCAGCGGTGATTTTTTTAATATGCATTCCATATGACGATATCATTATTATTATTTTTTCGTAGGTGGCAGGAAAACACATTCAGCACATCACTTTAAAAAAATCATGGGTAGGACCAATACACAGAATGCCACCCAGTTTCCAGTGTCTGGCACTCGCAGTTGCTGCTTGTGCTTTCAATTTGCACCCACCATTAATGCAAACGTAACTAGTCTAGATAAGTGATGGATTAATTATTTAAAAAAAAAACATATTATCAGGATCGGACCCCCATACGCGGATCCAGAGTGGGTCCGGGGTCCGTGCCCCTCCCCACCCAGAGGTGACTTTTTTAATATGCCTCAATTTCAGGCTGAAATTATTATTATAACGTCTATGATTTGTCATAGGTGCAAGGAGGATAACACCCCCTTTACCACACTCGTAATTTCTGAATGTACATTCAATTGGCGCCAATCTTTGTGCACACCTAATCAGTTTACATGTGTGGATGATTATGGAAAATATTTCACGTTCGTCGGACTCATTGACCGTGGATGTATGCTGGTGATCATATGTCAACTTATCAATTGGTCGTATTTGGTGCATAGATGCCAGGAAATCGTATTTTAGGGCCATGATTTTAAAATAATCAAGGGAGGACCGTCTACCAAACCGGGCTTCGCAATTAAAGTGCGTCCAATTAGTTCCCCTCTTTTTGCAAACGTAACCCGTAGTTTAATTACGTGTGTGGATATGATCGAAGTTATACACAAAATAGTACTAGTTCGGACACCCCCTGTGACCATTCACATACTGGCGATCACCAAACAATTGCAAGAATACCACTGATTGGATTGTAGTTTTAGAAAGTAAAATCGGTCATTTTAGGCAACGTTAGTCTGTTTTACATTGTATTTCTTTCACATTATTTGAGGTATTCATCATATTTAATGTTCCGCTTTTTTATTTTTGAAGGATAATAACAAATAAAAAAGTAATTTTGTGATACAAAGTTGACCTTAAATTGCAGAAAATGTTGCACCAGATTGCATCTAAGGACACTTCAGTTTTACAAAAAAATCGTATACGCTCCACGCCAACCACGGTGGCGCTCCACTTAGATAGTGTATTATACATATCAGTGGAATACAAATTCCAGTGAATATCATGACCCACCCCCCTGCGAAAATTCCTGGATCCGCACCTGATGAACAACCTTCAAAATAACAAAATCTTAAAATATGGTAGTGATACCCTTCAGTACAAATTAGCACAAATTTGCATTTAAAACCTTTTGAAATACCCCAAAAATATGTACGCTCCGCGCCAAACGAACTGGCGCTCCGCTTAGATTCTAATTAATTTATTATTAGTGCTAAATATAGTAGGCCTATGCATATAACTATATATTTGCATTATAGCCTAACTTAAAATGATCGATTATTATGATACTACTCAAGGCTTAAATTTCTAAAAATATTTTGTCCAACTATGTTTCAAAAGTTCCAACTTTAATATGACGCCATATGGCTTTTTCCACATTCTAAATATAATGAAACAGATGAAATGATAGCACCATTCTGCGTCTAAACCCTTGTGAAATACCCAAAAATTATGTACACTCCGCGCCAAACGAATTGGCGCTCCGCTTAGATAGTCCAAGAACGGCGTTCAGTATATTTCCGGAAACGGTGCGTAGTTCGCCCCTCCCCCCCCCCTCAATTGGGAAATTCCTGGCTATGCGCCTGCCATGATATTTACTTCGGTTACATGCGTACATAAATTTGTATAGAACAATTGCAAACGGAAAACCCAAAATAGGTGGCCGCTGCTGATCGCCGGCGACACACCGGCGTAATTTGTATTCATACTGTAGATAAGGCATAATTTATATAAATGGCATAATGTAGTATAATAATTGTCTACACTATGAATATCATAGGCGTGGCTAAGTTCGTGTTTGCACTACGAATAACATAGGCATGGCTATGTTCATGTTTTATATTTTGTTTATTTACACTACAAATCAATAACAACGTTTGTGGTACATTGACCTGTCTATACACATACTCTCTATGTTCGTGTCCAGAACTGGGTTATATTGAATGATAGCCATGTCTACAACTAGGGCTTTAATCCGGGCACTCTGGTTTTCCACTCTATCCCCTTGTCCGTTCGTTGCATGGCATGGCCTTCTGGGAGATTAGCCAATGGCTAAAGAAGTTACCCTGACATGAAATGTTGAAATCAAAAAAAAATCAGCAAAGCATTACATATTTGCAAAAATATGTCAGTATGATCTTTAATAAGCCTTTTTGTATACACCCTCCCCTAGTGAAATACTACGTAATGTAATCTTACATTTTCTTCCTCTAATTAATTGAGATTAATCATATTTATATTAGGAATAACAATGTTTTCAATTAGGCCTATTAAATGCAACCCTGTGTATGTCAAATTAACCCCAAACAGGTACGGTTGATATGGCAAAGTTTATATGGTATTATATATTGTTAAATTATCAATCACAAAATTTCTTAAACACAAATATTAAAAATTATATTGGTCACAGTAAGCCTTCATTTAGATGTACTTGAGTATTTATCATTTAATAGTAATTGATCAAGTATATAGTGTTGACAGTAGGCCGTTTTACTTTTTATTCGAGAATTAGATATATCACGCATTATTTGTATTGATATCAACAAATGATTTCCGATAAGGGAATAAGTGTCATTCGGTTTTGTAGATTTGGAGAAGGCCTATAATACGGTACCCAGTATATTAGGTATGTATACGTTAAGGTAGATGGGTGTTCCTGAATCAGAAGTTAGGATGATGGAGGGCATTTATGAATGTACAATGGATAGGATCCTGGTTGGTTCGGGGATGTCAGAAGAGATTGGGTTAACATTGGGCTTGGGTAGGGTATTGCCTTCACGGTCCACTTATTTTCATTGTGGTAATGGAAGTGATTAGCAGGAAAGTCAGTACACAAAATCATAAAGCTGTTATATGCTGACGACCTAGCAATAGTTATGGATAATAGGCATGAGTTGCAGGAGGTGCTGGTGGAATGGAAAGGGTTTATTTTAGAGACATGGGTTGCGTATGAGCCTGGATAAGACAGAGATGTTATCAGTGGGCGTGCAACGACGGGAGTTGGGTATAACCCTTGCTGATTTGTTGGAGAAAAAGGCCCCAAATAAAGGGGACTCTGACCGGAACCAGCCGTTTTATATACTACTAACGTCTACTACGCATATCCTGATCACAGCTATCTACCCACTTTGTATCATTGTGCTGTGATAACACGGTATATACTGGTTCTATATAAACGGTTGGCATTCAACTACAAGTGTTGTGTGTACTGCCTCGTGAACAATAGTTATTCCCCTAGCCAGCAACATGATGGAAAGGTTATAAATGGTATTCATGCTATGTATAAGGATGCTAAGTCATGTAATGTAGATATGGGGGAGAAATCCGACTATTTTAATTGTAACCTAGCAGTAAGATAGGGTGAAAATCTTACACCAATCCTCTTTGCTATATTTATCAATGACTTTGAAATGTTTATATAAGTAAATACTACGGAATCTTGGTGACCTCTCTGATGCTGTTAGAGAGAAGTTAAGCAATGGTGATATTGCCATTTTCTTAAGTTATTTACTCTTCTCTATCATGCAGATAACACAATTATTTTATCTGAAATTGAAACCGAGTTGCATGTATTTCTTAATGGTGTTAAGGATTACTGTGATAGATGGCACCTGACTATTAACACTAATAAAACTAAAATTATCATATTTTGTAGAGGTAAGGTACATAACACACCTCAATTTACATTTAGTAAAAACCTGGTCGAAGTAGTTGATAACTATACATACTTAGGAACTGTTTTTAATTATAACAATAAGTTAACAAAAACAGCAAATAAAAAAAAGGATCAAGCCAGGTGTGCTCTTTACCAAACTGATAGCATGTGCCTCCCATTGGACTTAAAATGGAACTGTTCGACCAGTTGGTGGTTATCCCAGTCATGTTGTACGGCTGTGAAGTATGGGGTTTTGAACAACTAGATTAACTGGAAGCTTTTCATGTAAAATTATGTAAACATATTCTGAGATTTAGCAAAAGCTCAGCAAAATGATGAGTACGGACGAATTAGGACGTCACAAAATAATTAAAACAATCGAGTCTAGAATGGGAAACTTATGCATGGTGTAGATTTATAAATAGTAGCCACAACATAAGCTGTCAAATATGGTTTACAAGTTCTTGAGAACACTACATGGTAAACATATTTACAGTTCACCATGGATAATTAAAGTGAAAGGAATATTAAATAAGTCTGGTATATATGTCATTCATCTGGCATGTTCGCAATAATCAAGAAGCACATTTGAATCTGCCTGATAACAATATTATTAATCATGTTTGGCTCAACAACGAAATCAATAGAAGGCTAAATGACATATATGAGCAAGAGTGATTAACTGAAGTAATAAAATAATCACTCACATTGTAAAGTGTATAGAATCAAAGACTAAAATTCGAAAAAATATTTAACAAGCTTGAATGCTAGTGAACGTATAAATGCCGTTGTGCTGATGCACAACTGGGCGGTATCGAAATATTGTCGTCCACGAAATAATTTATCATCTATGTGACAATATGTGACAATATGCCAGATTATTGGTGTTATCCAGCGGTCTATTATATACTTACAAAGAAAGGATAATTATCATGCCCAGTCTCTTGTTCGGCCACATCTTGAGTATGCGGTGCAAGCGTGGAACCCTCACACGAAAGATATATTGCTGCTGGAAAAAGTGCAAAGAAGAGCTACCAGAATGATACCAGAGTTAAAGAACTTGCCGTACGAGAAAAGGTTAGCGATTTTGCACCTGACCACATTAGAGGAAAGATGAATCAGAGGGGATATTATTGAGACTTTTAAATTTGTACATGGGTATGAGACTGTTGATTTCAATATGTTTTTAACTGGCATGGTTATGGTCAAACTGGAAGTCATAGGAAACATGTGTTTAGTGTACGAGTTGTGAAACACTGGAATATACTTTTTGAGGATGCAGTCAATGCAGCATCCATCTTTAAAAGCCATGTGGATGAATATGTAAAGAAGGGGGCTTACACAAGACAATAGTCTTCATACCCTTCGATCCACTTCTACATACTCCATGGATGAAGTGGAGTCAGGTAAATCAGGAAAGTACAAGTTTGCGGTTATCAACTAAAGTCATAATATCATTATTAATACGATTAAGGGCAGTGCCAATACTGTTAAAGCATCGGCTGTACCATCAAATGTATATGCATTCTGAACCTGTGATTGTTTATATTTACGCACATTTACACAAATATCCACGTTTTTATATAATACATGATAACTTATACAAAACGTACAATGAATTCATATTACCTTTTTGTGGGTAGTTTCGTAAATTAGTAAACTTTTTGCAAAACCACATATTTTGCTTTCGTGAACAGAATATTGTTTTCATGTGGAGTTAATTGGTATGATTGTAATGACTCGGACTAAATTCACAAAAAGTGTATGAAGTGTATACTGCCCTATATATGCACCAAAACAAAAAATAATCAAAATGCATTCATGTTGAGGCTGAAAAAAACCAATATTTGTAGACAACGTAACCAGAAATGTATTGCTCAATATAGCTTCAAATGTATTTATATTTGGACAACGGTGACAAGTTTAACCTTCAGGTGCCCATACGGCCGCTTTAAGTATTGTATAAATAAAATCGCATGGTCACTAAAATGTCCGTGCGTCATGGCAATCATTTTTTGGCAATACCATAAGGGAATAATAATCTATGTCAACTTTTCTGTTACTGATTAGTTAAGAATCTTCTTCCTAAATTGTATGCTAGTTCTTAATTATATTCCATTCCAAAGTCAAATCAAGTTTCAATAAGAAAATATGATTTTCAATATGTATCTTCTCTGAGTACGTCCGCCATGGAGAGGTTTGGCAATATTTTTGGGTGATTTATAACCTAGGATAAGAACCGAAACTTCTCAAATAAATATAACAAGGTAGATGCATGCTCCACAAAATACTGACAAATAGAGAGTTATCTCCTAGTATGTATAGTCACTAATATACGAATCAGCAAAGTGTATGATCTGTATGTTCGAATTTACGGACCTGCCCATATATCATATAAGCTATGTTAAATAAGAAAGGGACGTCAGGGATATATCCCCTATAATACACTCCTTAATCTTCACTACCCTCATAGATCTGTCCGCAGTCAGAAAAATATTGATAAAGACCATTACTTAGTAAAGGTACTGGTAATATTCTTGCAAACTAACGACTCTGACAGACCATTCCACTTACCATGCACTATATGTGTGAAGACACACTTTCTAACCTGGAATACTTCTTATAAGACAATGACCTTTGGTACCAGAATAGTGAGAAAGCGTGAACAATCTTCAAATTCAAAACCACGAACAATTTTAGACGGATCTGAATTAGATCACCATGACTACGTCGAAGTTATACAAATTTGCAAGCTTAGACAAGTCAATCGTTGCTCGTACAATATAATATTAATATAACTAACTAATTTAGCGGCCCTTCTTTGAACACTCTCTTTATATTTCAGTGGCTCTAACTGATATACCACAGGTTTTTGGTGGTTCGTTTTTCATCTGTGTTAAAAAAGGCCAGGAATCATTTTCAAGCAAACGATCAAACGATCAAGAACAACCATATCCTTGGATTTCACGGGTCCATGCATCAGTGCCTAAATATACTCCAGATGGGGCCTGCCCTAACCATGTGATTGCCTACTCTAACAACTATATCCTTCTGGGAGAATTTGAAATTACTATAATCAACTCTAAGATAAACTTGCTATATTCGCTGCTTCGATACACTGTTTATATGGCTTCAATAAATAATCCAAATTAACACCCAGTTCCTTTCCTTTCTGAAGGACCACTAAATATGTATAATATTGACATTATTATAAACCTTCTACTTATCCCGACTATACCGATATATCTAACCTTATACATATATCGACATTGTAAGACATACCACGATACTCATAACCAATTAAACATATACTGTCCAGCTGCAACTGGAAGTTCATAAGTTAATCACATCCGCCATCGAACAAACCTCTCCATAAACCTAGTAGTATATCGTCAGAACACTTATTGAAGATACCTG
>JAODAI010341041.1:0-15388 GCA_027575025.1 Scotoplanes globosa | reverse complement strand
TCCTGGCCCTTTTCAACGCAGTGGTTATATGAGCCACCCAAAGCCTTTGATATACCAGTTAGAGCCACTGGCATATAGGTGATGTACCGTGGCAGATATCTGAGCATTGTTCACTTTGAGATGGCAGAGGTTTTCCACCAAAATAGATCACTTGTGTAATATCTTAACATACACGACCAAGGGACGACATAATACCCGATCTGCCACGGTGCATCACACATGTCATTCGCCACAGGTGGTTTCCACAATGGGATACACTTCTGAATTATATTACCCCAACCAGTGGCCATTGTTACCCCTTGTTCTGGGGTAATTACAAATTATATTTATCTGTATTATCTGCCATATTGCACAGTGGGAGGCAGTGTGTATGTACGACGTGTGCCGTGAAAATGAGCACAGCCAATTATATTTATCCTGGCAATCACCACGATCGAAGCCAACGAAAAAGAAAACGGTTGAATGATGGATTATTAACGGGATAACAATAGAACAATAACAACAATAATATTAATAAGTACGTACTATCGATGAGGTAAAGCAGTCAATTTGTGTCCGAGCTTCTTCGGAGAGAGAATCAAGAAAACGATTTTGGCACTCAATTTTGATGATCGGAATGAAATTAGATTCTCATTAAGAAACAGATTTGCCCCTATTACTTCATATAAACGTAGGAGATGCAGCCAAGCATATTTATTGCAAAAAGATCACAGCGGCAGCCTGGTTAGATTGCTTTGAAAAACGTCTCTATATTATTAAACTCGACACAACCAATAATCACATATTATATCGTCAGAACTACCACTGTGACATTTCTTAAATTAACGACTGTACTAAACGGACCGAGTTGAAAAATAGATCGAGATCCTGATGAGCTCCATTTTAAGAGCCAGCATCAATGAGTGGGTTTGAACAATATATATCATCAACGGAGGAGTTGGAGTTGATTTCCAAATTGTCGAGCGGATTCACTTTCGCATTGTCACGTGTGTCGAATGACTTCACATACATCGCATGGTCGTCATTGGGCACTTTTCAATTGCAATGGTGGCGCCCGGGACCCGGGACATATCGCAAATCCACTTTTTGAGATATTAACTGTTATATTAAAAAAATCTAAAAAATGTGAAAACATTTTTATCATAATTATATTTATTATCATATCACATGCAATAACAAAAAGTTGAAAAATTAGCTTAAAATTTCAAGAATTGGGATTTTTGGATCAATATTTGATATATAAGTCACCAAAATAATAGGGATAAACCATTTTTTTCGCAACAAAGTTATTTTCAATGTGGACCGAAACATGACGATATCTTATAATCATATAACTTGACCTTGGTATATGGTACATACTAGATAGTAGTACCAAATGAGAGCCAAAAGAGCACTCTATACAGCTATGTCAATATCTCAAAATATGGTTTCGGAACATGTCCCTGCCTTTGACATGTCACATATATATATATATATAATATAATACATTATATATTGGTTACGGCTATTACTGATGTTATTACGGGTGTCATTTATAAAGTCGAGTAAAGTTTTGGCACCATTAAATAAAGTCATCGTTACTCCGTTTAGTACTACTAACATGAATGGGAAGGTCCGTGATACACCTGCTTCTCATGCCATCAATACGTTGCAGTTTTTCACATAAAATAATCAGGACATATCCATTTACTGACCGGAAAACCAGAACACGGATTCAACAATCCCACTGGAATAATAATAATAATAATAATAATCAAATCTATAATAGGATTCATATATGGCAGCTAAAATTGTATACAAAAAATATTTTACATTTCAATAATTTGATCCACACTACTATTTGGCCACTTTGACACCACGATTTTATAAATCATTCCAAGTTAATTTGAAAAGGGATCCGCGTACACCCCCACACAGTCTCACAATTACATTGCCTACCACCCCAGGTAGGTGCTATTTACGTTGGACATGAATGAAAATAACTTGCCGTTTTTACAACGACTACTACTTTTCCAGACACGCCAACGGACCAACAACCAATAGACCCGAGCGGTTTGTCGTGGCGTCACATCGCGCCACCTTGTGTCCTTTCATCCACGGAGGAGTTGTAGTTCGTGTCGTCGCTTCCGACAATCTATTTCTTTTTCTCCTTCGGGTACGAGGCGGCGGATGAGACGGCAGCAGCGGCAGCGACCGCAGCCTCCGGCTTGAAGAGCAGCTCGTACTGGCTGAGGAACGCCCTCTGCTGGTGCGTGAAGGAATGGAGGTGCTTCAGGACGTCCTCGTCGGTAATCAGCGTCTCCCGCGGACACACCTGGCAGAGGAACCGGTTGGAAGGCAGCTTCTCCACCGTCTCCTCGATGTTGACCACGCGACCCAGGAAGCACGACGTCACCTGGTGCGACGTCACAGACTCCACGTCCGTGTACACCTTCTCGCACTGCTTGCACAGGTACCGGTTGGTGGAAGAGTTCGGCTTCAGGATCAGCTCCATCTCCTTGATCCGGCTCATGTTGGGCTTCTTGTCGGACGATCCGGCGGAGGAGCCGCTTCCCGACGACTTGCCGGCGCCGCCTTTGTGCTCCTTGGTGGGGGTGCTGGTGGCGGCGAGGGACTGCATCTGCTGCTGCATCTCCTGGACCTGCTGGGCCGCCATGCTGCTGCCGGCGTACGCCTGCATCATGTGGGGGGAGAAGGCGGCCTGCACGGAGGGGTCCTGTCCGTAGAACATCTCGGCGCCCATCGGGTAGATGGGGTACATCATCGGCATCTGGCCGTAGTAGGGCGCCATACCGCCGTAGAAGTAGGACATGAGGGCAGCGTCACCGGCGGACACGTTGGGGGGCATCATGCCGTACGGTGACCCCGCGGAAGCAGCAGCCATCGAAGCGGAAGCAGCAGCCATCGAAGCGGCAGCAGCTGCGGCGGCCTGCTTGCCGTCGTGCAGCGACGAAGGCGTCGAAGAAGAAGCCCGCCGCTTCTCAGATTTGCTTTCGCTCTTGGATTTGCCGCCGCCGTCGCCAGTTTTGTGTTTTCCTCCGCTGCCGCCAGAGCTCTCCTCCTTCTTGACCTCCTCTGACCTCGGGCTAGGAGTGCCCTGCGGCGGGAACGGAGGCATCATGTGGGCTTGCATAGCTTGCATCTGAGACGCCGCTAACGCCGCGGCGGTGGGGCTGGACATCGCATCCGTCATCGGATGCGGGGCAATCGGATGTGACGGCGTCGAGGACCTCTTCTTTGACGCGGTCTCCGTGGCGCTGGATGTCTCACTCTTGACGTGACCAGCCGTCGTCGGTTCGTCCGCTTCGCTCCTGTCCATGTCCGCGTGGACCTTCCTCTTGACGTACCGGATGTGCTGCTCCGTGAATATGTGGTCCCGGACGGACATCACGCCGTCGTACTTCACCTTGCAGAGTTTGCACATGTCCGGTCTCCCGTCGCTGGCCGAGCCGATCAGTCCAAACTGCTTTGTGACGTGGACGCTCACCTTCTTCTCCTTGGCCCGCGAGTTCTGGAACCAGACCTGCACCACGCGCCGCGGCAGTCCGACCTCCTGGCCGAGCAGCTCGCACTCCTGCATGATGGGGGTGCGGTAGTCCGCGTAGCAGTGTTTCAGCACCCTGAGTTGCAGCTGAGTCATGTGGGTCCGGTAGCGCTTTGCACAGTCTCGCATTCGCTGCCGGTGTTCCCCGTCGTCGCAGTTGCTCGTAGAGTCTTCGCTGCGGTCCAGGGACCCGGCCTCCGACGGGGTTCTATCGTAGTAGGTGAGCTCCTCGCCCAGCATGCTACTGGACGGAGACATCAGGTCCGTCTCACGGGAAGCGCATTCGCTGGCGTTCTCGTCGCACGATATCTCGGAGGTGTAGACGTCCAGCTCGTCCGAGCAGCTTCCCGTCTTGTCTCCGTCTTCCTCGTGGTACGACGACGCCCCTCTCTTCAGGGAATCCCGGACGTCTTCGTGGCCGTCCCGTCCGTACTCGTAGTGCGAGCCGTCTCCCGATATGACGATCATGTCCTCCCTCATCTTCAGCCGGGACATGGGGTACCCGTCGGATCCTTCCTCGCTGTGGGCCGACGCAGCCCTATCCGAGTGCGGTGAAAGCAAACGGGACTCCGATTGACCCATCAAGTCCTCCAGCTGCTCCTTGCTCGAGTACTGGTCAAAGTGTCGCATTCTCGCGTGCGTCTCCATCGCATTCTTGGACTTGAACATTTCGTCGCAGAACGGACATTTGCGCGCCTGCTGCAGTGCGGATATGCGGAACTGGCCCTTGCGCTCCCGGGCCCGCGTGTTCTGGAACCACACCTGCACAACCCGTTTCTTCAGCCCGACTTCGTGCGCGATCATGTCCAGCATCCTCCTGGTCGGGTTGCTGTCCTCCTGGTACTTGGAGTACAGGATGTCCAGCTGGGCGGGCGTGATGGTGGTGCGCAGCCTCTTGTCCCTGTGCTGGTCAGAGTCGGTGCCCCGGTCGGAGCTGTCGCTGGTTTCCGAGTACTTCCTCTTCGACGCGCTCTCCTCCAGGCTGCTGCCCGCCGCAGAGCTCTGGATGAAGCTCATGTACTTCTCCTGCGTCAGACCGTTGACGTCCTCGTAGGGCATGTACATGTAGGGGGGAAGCTGCTGGCCAGGAAAGTAGCCGCTAAACATACCCCCCGCGTTCATCAGGTGCATCTGCTGATGGTCCTGCCACTCCTCGGAAGAGGGGAAGTTCACGTTGCACTTGTCGCACTGATAACTGCTCTTGGGCTCCTTCTTGACGACAACCTCCTCCTTCTCGGGCCTCTTTTCGGCTACCTCTTTCTTGTCGCCTTCGTGGGGCTTCGGGGAGGGAGTCACCGACTGGGACGAGCTACTGGCCGGTGCACTTGGTGCATTTGCCGGTGGGGCACTTGCCGCCGGTGCACTTCCGGTGCACAAATGTTTCTGGTGTTTGATGAGGTCGTGGAACCTCTGGAATATGAAACCACATCTGTTGCACTGGTAGCTCAGGCAGGAGTCACGGTTCCTGAACTCATCGCCTGGGTCTACAGACAAGTCCGGTGGGGGCTGGTTTTCAAATATCTTCCGGGCCTTCTGTCTGGCATTCTGAAACCAGACAACAATGACCCTTCCATTGAGATTCAGGAGCCTGGACAAATGCTCCACGTCCTCGTCCCTCGGGTACGCGTTGGTGTCGAAGAACTCTTGGAGCACCTTAATTTGATAGTCGGTGAAGCGTGTCCTGCCCGACCTCCGTGACGACGGAGTGTTTGAACCCATGCTGGAGCCGCTTGACGTAGTTGTAGGTGGGGATACAGCGGACAAAGAATACGTTGCTGGAGATACAGGGGAAGACAACGGAGAACCCATGTCAGATATACTAGAAGTTGGAGTAGATGGAATAAGAGATCGAACGTGTCTGGACTCCATCGGAAAATCAAACTTATCTTTGCGTTGATCGTCATTCCATGCAACATCAATTTGAAGTTCTCTTTTATTGGTATTGTCGTTTCCGAATCTGATTTCTGATCCTCCTTCCTTACTAGCATATGAATCCCTCTTGTTACTGCTGCCCTCGAGGTCACGATCACACTCCTCTTGGTTTGATCCCAACGTTATGCCACGTGGGTCGCTCTTTATACCCAAATCACTCAATTCTTGGTCAATCTGCTCAGTTCTGTCTTGGTCCTTCAACACGACCATTTCATTCAATATTGGCCGATTTCTGTATAAAACGGTCATGTCCTTACCCAACCGAACTTTGTCTCCTGCGTCCTCCTGTCTTGCTTCCTTTTCTCTCTTCTTTGCTAATATACTTTCAACTTCCTTCCCTGTCCCACTACTGTCGTCATTTTGGTCCTTTACATCCACCTTGCCAGTTACTTCCGACCGGTCATGTTGGTCCTTTACATCCTTCTCGACAGTTACTGCTGACCGGTCAATGATATCTTCAACGTCCTTCCCTGTCGCACTACTGACCCTGTCACATGCCACTGACCGGTTGATTGTACTATCCTTCACCGACAGAGTACCATCTTGTTGCTTTTCTTCCAAACTCTTATTACATATTTTCTCCTCCTGCCTTTCCTCCATATCTTCTTCCCTTAACTCTTTCACTACTGAGCTGCTACTGCACAAATCGCTTGCTGTGTCCCTCTCTGATTGGACAGCTTTTCGTTGTTCGTCTTCCAAACCCGTGTGGCACATCTCTCCTTTCTGCCTTTCGTCCGTATTTTCGCTCGACGGCTTCACCGAATAATCAACTTCACCTTCTTTGTCCTTTTGTACTTCCTTTTCATCCAGGTCTAATCTGCTGCTGTATAATTCGTGTATGCCCTTTTCTAGCGGATCACGGTCACCCGGCTCAATTCCTGATCCAACTTCATGAGATTCCCTTCCATTGTCTTCCAGATCCATCAATTTCTGCTCTGGTTCAGCAATTTTTGCTTTGCTTTTCTCCACATCCACTACCACATCCTTCGTTTCTGATTTCTTGCTGTCTCTTGGATCTTTTTGTTCCACTTCTAAATGAACTCTATCGTCCACAGACTTTTGATGTTTTCTGATTCCGATTTTGTTGAAGTCTGCTTTCGTACTATGCGGATCTTTCAATTTCCGTCCCAACTGATGTTGATCACTATCGTCTGGACCCGCTGTTGTCTTTCGTATTTCCATTTCAATAAGTTCTGTTCCTTTGCCAAATAAATCTCTAAGATCTTTCTCTGGCTGACCAAGCTCAACAAGGTTTTGGTAGTACGTCATTGGATTAGGGTATGGACCACGTTCTTTGTTAGCACCGCAAGAGATTTTTTGGGTCGGCTCAATTGCGATACCATCCATTTCCATAACTCTTGGAATTTCTGGAGTGGACAAATTATTTTTTTCAGATACTTTTCCACCTGAAGATTTGGTCTTCTGCTTGCTATCCGTGGAGAGGTGATTAATGTAACTCAATGGGGATGATCCTGCTGGCAGTTCCAACTTTGATTCTGGTTTAATAACAGACGAGCCCGTTTTTTCTTCTACGTTTGTCAGTGGTTCTAACTTTGGCAATATTTTCTTTTTCTGTTTAACGATATCCGCTTTTGGGGAAGATTTAGTAGAAGTTGCCGACCTATTTGTCATTCCAGGATCGTGATCTTGAAGATTACCATATCCCTGCGTCGGTACCCGGCTCTTGATATCTTTGGAATCACTAGAGGTCGTCTTGTGCTTCTTTGGGACACTTTCTGAGGTTCGCTCACATGGATCGACTTTCTTAATAGAGGGCGACAGAATGGCATCCGTCAGAGTAGTTGTCGGAGGATTGTTGAAGTTGTACGGGGAATCCTTGTTTCGCTGCCGTTCTTTAAACAGGGTATTCCTAAACCAGTGTTTAATGACCTTATTGGGTAAGCCGGTCTTCATTGACATCTCCATGATTTGGTCATCTGCAGGCGAGTTACTGATATTGAAATACGCCTTCAGGATCTTCAGCTGGTCCTCGGAGATCCTTGTCCTGCCCCGTTTCATTCCCGGTCTGGATGATGGCAATGCCGCGGCGTTGGGATCTAGGAAAGGCATCTGCTGCGAGGGCGCCATACCGCTCGTTGAAGCTTGTAACTGATGCATGGCCGGTTGCATAACGGGGAACGGCTGCATTGGCTGCATTGCCTGCATCATGGCCAGTTGGTAAGCACTGGATAACAACATCTGCTGAGATTGAGGCTGTGGTGGCGGCGGCATTATCTGAGCACCGCTGGCGTGTTCCTGAAGCTTTTCCATGGCTTTGTTGAAACTGTCTTCGATCGGTGTCATGGCCATTAAAGGTGGCGTGTTCCTTCTCTCCTCTATGTGCGGCGACTTGCGCTTCAAATCGGTGGACGGTGGTCTGTCAACTCTCTCCTTCTTTACAACAACTTTCTCTTTCTTCACAACAACTTTCTCTTTCTTTACAACAACTTTCTCAGCTGGCTCGGGCTCCATCTCATCGGTGGATTCTTCTAGGAGCTCGTCACAGAATTCCTGAGCATATTTTTCAATTTTGTCAATGTCCAATATCTCTTGATGCACTTCCTCCACATGGGCTTTGAAAACCCAAATGCTGGAAAATTCTTTATGACAATCTTTACAGCGGTACTTGTCCTCTTTAGCTATACTCTGCGGTAAACCCTGGGCAAATTCATTGAATTGCTGGACAAGGTCAAACCCATAGCTGGCAAGAAGTCTACGCTGTACAGCTGATGACCTTTTCCGTTTAACCGGAACTTCTTCCACTGGAGGTGCCTCGGTAGACGGGGGAACCTCAGAAGACGGTGCTGTCTGCGGCGTGGTAGAAGTGGTCTCACTGGGTACTACTACCGAGGGGGGAGGAGGGCTTCGGTTTACTTCGGATGAAGAGTTGGTGGCTATCTTAATACCGTGAGCTTGCTGATGGTGTTGAGTCAATGCTTCCTCTGTCTGAAACTGGGCGGAGCACACGGTACACGTCGGGACTGCGACCGTCATCGGTGGGTAAAAGTTTTGGGAGAATCCAGCTGCCATAGCCATCATGGCCAATTCCGGTGACATCATGGCATTGGGATCCATAGCCTGGGACGGACTTAAATGAGCTGCAATCTGTTGCTGCAGGTAGGCTTGTTGGTACGACTGCATCTGAGCAATCTGCTGTAACTGCATCTGCTGAAAGTGAGCCTGCTGTGCTTGCATTTGGGCGTGTTGTTGCATCTGTTCATGCAACTGCTTCTGCTGCGGATCGCTTAGAGGCGTGCTTGTTCTTGTACCTTCAATGTGAACATCTGGGCTCTCTTTAGTTTCCATCAGGTCGTCATGTCGTGGGAGCTCTCTGTCAGTGGGACCACTGTTAGGCGGGCAGTCCCTTCTACTCACTTTACTCTGGTGTAGGACGGATCTGAAATGGGTTTCGAGCGTTGTGTGCGTGATGTAAGATACCTTGCACAGTTTACATCGATACGGTTTGCTTTCGCCCGGTTGATATTCAGCATCAGGATCTCCCGGCTCATTCATGCTCTGCTTCAGTTTATGCAGGTGTGAGACGGAATTAAGGTGACTGAGAAGGATGCTCTTCTGGGTAAAGGACTCCCGGCACAAATCACATTTAAAGGGCCGTTTCGGGTCAAAGTAGCGATCCATCATGTAGTTCTGTTCATTTTTGTGTTGAAGGGATCTGCCATGCTTCATAAGGTCACTCTGCTTTGTGAAGCCGACTATACAACGGTGACATTTGTATTTCTTGGAAGGGTCGTTGTAACTCTCTTCGTCTGGCACAGGTAGTTCTTCTAATGCTTCATCCGAGGAGTGAGCTTTTTCCTCCTTGATGGGTTTCTTTTGTACCTCTTTTGGCTGAGGAGACTCGGCCGTCCTTTGTCTCGCCTTTTCTACAGGCTTGGCGGCTTCCATCAGCTGCGGTGTATTTGGTGTGTGCGGCGGTGATGGTACAGCTTCTTCAGGTGGCGCTCCCAGTACTTCCCGCACGCGAGGGATTGTGTTATAGTACTTCATCATGTCGGTCTTACTCACATCACCGTGGACAGCGTCAATGTGGGTACGTAGAACAGACAGGGATGGAAACGACCGTTGACAAGCAATACATTTGATAATTGAGTGGGTCCGGTCATGCTCCATCAGTCTGTCCCTGGTCTTGAATGCCAACGTACACTGGCTACACTTGAACTTGTACGCACCAATGTTGTACGTACTCGCTATCCTCGTGACCCCGTGGATTTCCTTGAAGTGGGTTCTCAGACCCGAAGACGACTTGAAGTACTGGTTGCAGCCTCTCTTCCAGCAAAGGAACCCTGGTCCGTTGGGCGTATCTTGTTCAGTCAGAGGACATACAATCTCCTGGTGAGAGTACAGGAGATCTAGATTCGGAAATTTCTCGTGACACTTTTGACACCGATACAGATCGGTTATGTCGGCTTCAGGAAAAGGTCCACCTTTTGCTAAATCTATGCAATCTGGCTCTTTATCCTCTGGAATGCTTACACCGGTCTCGGTAACCTCGGACTTTTCGGCCGTTTCTTCCTTTACCTGTTGGTCTGCTTGAGCTGCTACTTGGTTCGAGGTGGACGGTGGAGGACTATCAATGTTTCTGAGCAACGCCTGTATACATTCTCTGGTAACCGTGTGGACTTCCATTAGATGGACCTCCAGATTGATGCGATTCGTGCACACTTCCTGACACAGCGGACACCGCAGGATGGTCTGCGGTTTTAGGGAGTGCTGCTTTATGACGTGCTCAGCGATATGTTGATGGTCCACACTGCTGAATTTACAGTACGGACAGGCATGGATCTGGGGACTCTCCTGGTGTGGTGGAGTCAGTTCATCCAAGTGGGAAAACATTTGCATAAATTGTGGCTTTCCTTCAGGTGCACCGGCGCCAATGCGTGAAGGTGTCGGTAGTCGGGGTGGCACAGTCTCGTTTGATGATTCTTCAGCCTCTGGATGGTACTCAATCTTAACAGCGGTGTCTTTCTTGGATAAATCCAGAGCAGACTCTGTGTTGGACTCTGCAGACGAAGATGGCTGGGAACTTGGTCTGGACTCTACCATCAAACTGGGTGACTTCGCCTCATTTTGAATGTGATGCTGTGACTGGACGTGCTGCACCAAATTCAATTTGTTCTTTGTGACAAAGTTGCAGAGAGGGCACCGGAAGCTCTTCGTTCCAACGTTGAAGGTGATGTTGATCTTCTGGAGGTGTCTGAAGAGTTTCATGCTCGTTTCGTGACGAAAATTGTTCGGGTGGCAATGCGAGCACAATTTGTCGACACTGTGTGTATAGAAGTCACAAGCGTTGCAGCGGACTTGAACCGGGTTTCCGACATTCATGTACTTCAGCCTCCATTCGTTCTGCTTGCCGCCTTCTCGGATGTGGTTGAACAAGTTTAACTTTTGATTGTGCTTGTCCGTCTTGAGGTGAAGCTGAAAGTTGGCCTTGACCTGCGTGGAGTAATTACACAGGGTGCACTGCTGAGTATCCTGCATGACCATCTTCCAGAGGTGGGTGTTGGGCTCACTTCTGTCCTTCTGGACGTGATGGAAGAGAGCCTCAAAGCTGTCTGTGCTGAATCGATTGCAAACCGCGCAGTGGAAGAGACTCAGGGGCTCATCTTTCAAAGGATCTTCAGATACCAGGGGAGCAGGGGCATTCACTTCTTCCGTCATCTCCAAGGGGTTGATGCCACTCATGGCCAGCTGGTTCATCATAGCACCGTACGCAATCGGATCGTACTGGTAATTTGCCATCAGTTGTTGGATATCGACGGCGTTCGTGGACTGTTCGGTCATTCCGGGAGCCATCATCGGGATCATGTTCTGGGTCATGGCCACGTACAGAGATTCGTCAGGCGATATGTTGGCAAGATTGGCCTGTAGCTCTCTCTGCATCTGGGACACGTTCTGGTGGATCGTCATCATATTCTGAACGTGTTTCTGACTCGTCATGTGAATGTTCAAATTGCGCGCGACACTCGTCTCGTAATCGCAGGCCTCGCATCGCCACGTTTGCTTCTGCTTGGGCTTGGTTATGGCGGCCAGGTCGCCTAACTTTGCCTGGAGGTACTTGTGCTCGCCACCAGTCTGCAGTTCCTGAACATTGTTCAGGTGCTTGTCGGACTGCATGTGGATACTCAGGTTGCCCTTAGTCGTGGTCGAGTAGTTGCATATACCGCACCGGTAGGGCTTGTAGCCGCAGGTGTACGACTCCCCCCTGGACAAGCGTGGATGAGCCTCTTGATTGTCGCAGAAGGCACATTTAGTCTCCTCGTCAGGGTGCTTCTCTTTCATGTGAGCCTCTAGGGTCTGCTGGTACTTGTAGTGCCAGTTACACTTTGGACATTTCAGAGTTTTGCAGGAATTTCTTGAGTGCATCATTGTCATATGACCGCCAAGAGACCTGGAAGAGCTCAAGACCGCGTCACATTTAGGACATTCCACACTGCAGGTATTGTTTCCAGAGCAACTCGGATGTTCGTAGGGAATCATCTCGAGGGTAGACATTGTGCTCCCCTCGGACTTTAGGCCCAGGTGTTGTTGATCTGTCGTTTCTCCATTCACCAGAGGTGATGTTATCAAATGTCTTATATCCTTTTCCACTTTGTCTAACAACCTAATGGATTCTACCGACCCGGCAGTTTGGTGTGAACACTTCCCTGGGGAACTCGTGTCTGCAAAATAAGTTCCTGCAGGTTCCTCCCCGACAGTTTCCTTACGACTTTCCCATTTATTCGTCAGGCTTGAACCGCCGACATTGTTAATTCCCGACACACTGTTTTGCGGATGTTCTTTCACACCTGAGGTATTTTGTTCTAGTGTTGGGGGAAGTTCCGGGCTTTGGGATGGTGCTGAGAAATTATGATGTTTATGAATAATTTTACCTGCTTCACACGACTCCGACAACACGAATGGAACTTGGTCCTTCTCCCGACCATTTAAGTTTGATATCCTTGTCAATTCCTGTGAAGATGACAGGGCACTTTGTGCAGCATATGAGGTAGCTTTGGTTGAAGTAATAATGTGGGAGGAGTGCGAAGGATCTTTCGTAGTACTGATGGCCACAGACGCCGGGTAGACAAAGTTCGAACTTGTGGCCGGACTAGCGAGAAATGGCGGCATGAATCCACTTTGTGAGGAGGGCAATCGGTCAACCACGGACTCAGATTTCTGAGCCTTGGTGGTTATGAGTTCTAGGAATGATAACAATGGTTTCTTCTCCGCTCCTTGAATAATCGCGGACTGTGCTTTGGCAGTCATAATTTCAGTCTCCTCTCCGTTTAGGACCACATGATGCTCCTCCGAGGCATGCGCTAAAAACGTTTTTGCAAAGCCGAAGGAAAGCTTACACAGGAAACACATGAGTATAGGTTTCCCAGAGAGTTCAACAGGTGGTAGTCCTTTTGATTTCTCCGTCAACGGTTTATCCCCTTCCGAATGACAGGAATCGGCATGGACCTTGCCATGTTCCGTTTGATTGTTACGGACGTCGTACACCCGGAAACTATGCACCATGGGTGTGCCATACGGCCCTTGGAGCGACACATTCAACTGAGACAAGTTCCTCGTAGTCATATATGTGGGTATATGAAGCGCGTTCACAAGAGGGTTTATGGAGGAAGACGTGGCCGTCCTGCCCAAAGCGTTCCTGTACAGTTTGAGAGACGGGTCTGCGGTGCTGGGAAGATTGGAGTTGTCAACGAGGTAAGCAGACCCATCCTCCTGATAAAGTATTTCCCCACGAAAACTCTCCATGTCACTAATCTCGCTCTCCTCTTCCCCCTCCTCCTCCTCCGATGAGTGTTCGGTTCGGAGCACCATCGCACGCTCCGCACCCTCCCTACCAGGGCATTTGTGATCCAGGTAATGTTGCAGCCGTTCAAACGACAGGAAACAATGGGTGCATTGGACGGGCTGGCCGTTGCTCTCCACCAAATGGTTCATCGTCGGCAACTCTTGGGCTTCCGGCGACCAGCTGCTATGATTCGTTGGGCTGTCGTCCTTTGCTTCCTCAAAGCTATTGTTAATTGAACTTCCATTGACTTTGGCGATGGGCTCACCAAAGTGACCGTCCGCAACCACATTGGACTCGGCAACGCCGACGTGGTTCAACATGGGAACATCTTTCTGGTGGGTTTTCATGTCCGGAATATCAGCCTCTGTCAACTTGCCGTTTGCCAGGTAGTCGGCCCTCTCCACAGTCGCTGCCGTTTGGTTTGAAGCCTCCATTGTCGTAGGTCATAGGTCATCTTCACTCTCCGGAGAAAGGCCTGGAAGAACAACGGAACGGGAAAACAGTTTTAAAATGGATATATTGATTGATTGAAAAGAATGCAAATATACAAATATTATAACCAAACACACCTTGCCAACTTCCAATACACATAGGCCCACATGACCAATTCTATCAAAACCACGATTATTGCCAAAATATCATAAATTGGGTTGAGATCGTTTCCAGTAGTTACGATACATTACAATTTGTTACCTCTTCAATGGTGCAAAATTCAAATCCGGACCAATTTTGAGCTGTATAATTCTTGATTACTTAAAAACAAAACTGGGCGAAATATCTCTGGTTTTGATAGAATGGATCACACAAGATATACAAACTGAGGACTCCACGATGACAACCTAAATATCCTATGATTGATTGATTGATTAGGTTTCCTGCCCCTATTTCAACTACAGGATTATAGACAGACTGATTATGTTTCGAGGTCCTTTTCAACGCAGGTTATATATGAGCCACCCAAAGTTTTTGATATGCTAGTCAGATCCACTGTAGTATAGGAGCCACCCAAGCCTTTGATATACCAGCTAGAGCCAATGGCATAAAGTCATCAGTATACTTAATCGACTGCGGACTTAACTCTTTTGATTTTTTCAAAAGTATGGTCGAAATCCAGACCCCTGGATCGGCGCCTAGCCTGGAAGTCCAATCCTGATATGTTTTGTATAATTAACCATTCACATAGCTGAACTGGTTATGCAAAAATATGGGTGCAAATTGAAGGTACAGGCTACAAGCAGCAACTGTGAGTGCCAGACGCGGGAACCCGGGTGGGATTGTGTGTAGGCCGAGGAAAAAATAATAATCGATATCGGCATATGGAAGGCTTATTAAAATATCACCACTGAGCAGGGGGGGGGGGGAATCTGGACCCCAAACCCCTGGATCCCGACTGTATCGGCATATAAGGCATATCTAAAAAAAAACACCGCCGAGCCTGTACCACCACCTTTTTCGTATTAACTCTACAGTACGCAGAGAGCTCTTTGTGGTGGTATCTAGCATGATGTATGATGTAATTGGTAATTTCGGAGTAACTTCAGCTCAAAGTTGCACTCCCATTGGCTTGAACAGTAACTGGATTCAACACGTCATGGTAGAAATTGAAGCGGTCAGGTATAACCAGACATATTTGGCGTCAAATGAAAGCGCATAGTGTACAGAATAATTGTACTACACAACATTTGATCATAGAAAATTATTTTCCGGATGAAAGTGACCATTGAAACCCACTGGAAGAACAACAATAGCGCCCCCATTTGTGTTGGCCCGAGGAAAAGGTGTAAGCAAAAAGTTTTTTTTTTACTGATCAGTAGGTTTATTTGGCTTAACTCTTATCATGCTGACCATTTTTACATAAAATACACTGTGTAACTGAGCATTTTGAACCTGTTTTATTTATTTTTATTCCAACAATAACAGGTATTACAGAAAAATTTGGAAATCATTTCAAAGATACACAGAACGAAAGGATCCACTTTTACAATTTCAAAAAAAAAAAACTATTTTTTTTCTTCAATTTGTATTTTTTTTTTCTCCCATTTTTTTTAAAACTGAGATATCTCGCCTCCCGTTTCCAGTGGGAATATTGTTTCGGCGAGATATCTCGCCTC
>JAODAI010339930.1:0-15396 GCA_027575025.1 Scotoplanes globosa | reverse complement strand
GCAGACGCACCTTTCCGATCGTTTCAAGTACCCCCCCTACACCCCCCCATGGTCAAACATTGGTACCTCGTTCGAGTAACGAAAGTGCTCTGGGCTGCCGGTCTAATGTACACGAGTGCGTCAGCTGGAAGAAAGTTGTAATGGAAGTATTAAAATAATACATTGTACAGTTTTTTCATAACTGATGGTACTCAGCGTCCAGTAGGTTACCGACCTACTACTAATCTATGGTACATCGATTCATGTAAATTGTCTTCTTCAAGATATATCAATACATATAAATATGTAAGCGATATAATTTTTATCATAGTTCCTTAGTATCGTAGTTCCTTATTATTTGTCATAATTATAATTCGGTATAAAACATAATAAACAAGAAACATGCAAAGTGCATGATGATTTCTTGTCTTAATTTTAATTGTGCCACAGAATATTGATATTCATTGAGCTTCACAATTTTTACTAGTTTAGCTCCGCCCATAAATTAATATGCATTATGTCAGCATCAATAGGCATCCTACGCGACCCATAGAGCAGCCATATATCGAATATCAATCCAATCCGACTAACGGTTATTGAATTATCGTGTTCCGAGCTTTCACACGCCAATTCTCGAGAATTTTGCAACAAGCCCCACTCATTAATGTGAGAGATAACATCGTCCAAATCAATATGCTTCCTAAGGAACCCATGGAGCAGCCCTACATGAATATCAACTCAATCCGACTAACTGTTATTGAGTTATCGTGTTCATAATGCTTCCACGAGCCGTTTTAATATGGGATGTAGTATCGTCAAAATCAATAGGCTTCCTACCTGACTGAATGCATCCATGTACTAAATATCATGGTAGTCCGACCTACGGTTATTGAGATATCGTGTTCACAAGCCCTTTGATGAGAAATTCTTAATACGCCCCGCCTACTCATTGATATGCGAGTTATGATCGTCAAAAGCAATAGGCTTCCTAACAAGTAACAGACACAGAAGGAATCCATGTACCAAATATCAACTTAATCCGATATACGGTTATTGAGATTTCGTGTTCACCAGACATTTCTCGATAATTTAACAATACGCCCCGCCCACTCATTAATATGCGAGATATCATCGTCAAAATCAATAGTCTTCCTAACCGACCCGGAATGCATCCGTGTATCAAGGTAATCCGACCTACTTTTATTGAGATATCGTGTTCACAAGCCATTTCTTTATATTTTTTTAATTTACTCCGCCCACTCATTAATATGCCAAGTATCATCATCAAAACCAATAGGCTTCCTATCCGACACAGAAGGCATCCATATACCAAATATCTACTTCATCCGACATACGGTTATATCCGGATATATACAATTCGGATATATTACGCATTAAACTTTGTCTAAAATTACTTGAGCTCCTGCTTATTTTCGTGTATTCAAATGAAACAGTTGTGTGCCTGATGATGATCAATGAAAATGATGCCGAAAGTACTGGCGAAGAGTTGCCAATACTTTCTACTGTAAATTTACAAAAGTAGTTAATTAAGTAATTAAGTAATTAAGTAAACTTTACAATCTGGAAATTATTATACAAGCACATAGAAGGTATGGAAATATAAAACAAAAATCTTAATAAATCTACTGTATATGCTATGTGGTATTTTAGTAATTGTAATTTTCATAAAAATAGTCTGTAAATTTCAGAAAATGTGTGAAATTTACTGACTATTCATGAAAATTATTATTACTAAAATGCCACAAAGTACGGGGTCTCATACTAAGGCATAAATCTACTATTTTATGTTAAACGAGCTACATATATCGCTTCGGAATAATTGTTAAATCTTATCAAATAAAGACATTAAAATAAAGGCTAAAATTACTTTAACATATATTTATAATTGAACTTGTTAACGTGTATTCTTTTTGAGGATAACCGCTATGTATGATTGAAACATACGTTACTCGTTCGTGTATGATATATTTTACTCGTACAGCAAACTCAAATTACCAAATAGTTTCAATTTACAAGCAATTTAGCCACTCTTTATAAAATCATTTATTGAAGACATACTCTCTCTCTCTCTACCACTTGGATCCCTAAACTAGGGTGAGGAAGAAAAATACTAATTAACACCTGCATCATTGGCCAATGCTCTCCACCTCCCTCTATCCATAGCCCTGATCCTCCAATCGACATCCCCCAACCCGCCTAAAATCCCTCTCAACACAATCCTTCCATACTTAGGCCTATACCTATACGTTCAATTGAAAATGACCTTTACCTCTACAAAGGTTACTTCGTCCACACACAGTAACTTTATAGAGACACTTCGAACCGAATATCATATTCTCTGTTTTTCTCAAAGTGTAATTGCCAATACAATCCGTGTTTCTAACCCTATGTGCTTTTGTCATTGATTCGCAGCTTGATAAAATGATACATCTGCCCGCCTGCAGTATTAGTTAAAATAGGCCTACATTATTTATGTGTATCATTGCGTTGCATATTCTTAACACACTCACCTCCACTTCCATGAATGATGTATACATGCCAATATAATTGGATATTGGTCTGCCAACTTTTACTGCATTGGTCACATTTCCATTTACAGTGATCTCCAGTTGATGTCTGCTGTGTTTCTTGTTCAGATCTAGCTCCACCTTCAGATGAATCTGCAGGAAGTACAAAATAAATTCAACAAATAATTTACCCAGTCTTAGGGTATATATTACATATGAATTTTTATTTGTAGGTTAACAACATCATTTTGAAGACGATCCATTATTTTTTTTATTATATATAATGATAAGTGACGTGTACAAGATTTTTCGATAGGTCGACCGCAAATTTATAAATATTTGTAATTTCACTATTTTTTAGGGGGATAGGGGCGGATATAGGTTTTATTCCTGACACTCCAGTTTTTCCCGCTATCGTGCGTCGCATGGTTTTTGGCTAACAAAGTTACCCTGACATCAAATGGTAATATAAAAATTAATAAGAAATGCATGCTAATGAAAAGCTCTTACGATTATTGGTAATAATTATTCCATTTGCATCAAGTTAAACAGTTAAATCAGAATAGCATAACTTGTTAAAATACAAGAAACTGATTGTCCTATTCCTATGTAAACTAGTACATAGGAAGTATAACTAAGTTGCCTAGAGACAGTGGCGGCGCCAGACTTTTGAAACCGGGGGGAATTTGGGGGATGGGGTAGTTTTTTATGGGGTGTCACTTACCATATTTTACCATCTAAGCATGACGCCAATATCGGTTGGCGAGTAGCATACAAGAACATTGTGAGAATCCAAACACTCCAATAGATCCCAGGACACGGCACTTTTTAGACCTCTTGAGACCTCAATGTTTTAGTTTTTAGTGTATTTTCACCATTTGATATAGTATTCTCTCAGAGGGAGTGCTCTATAGCGCTGAAACAGCACCAGTGGGCCTACTGCTACTGGATAAACTCACAGCAGCTGTTATAGCACTAATGAAAGCACATAAATACAACAAACTATTATTAATCAACGTAACATTAATGTCTGATTAATCTGACCACAGGTATCATTATAACTAATCAGTTAGAAGTATAGGTGGTGTCCTGTTTCTTATATATGTATAATATTGATGGTAAATATGAGGTGAAAATGTGATTAGAATGAAAATTAATCTGGAGTGGTGATAATCTACGTAATAGTAACTGTGTAAATGTCTCTCAAAAGATTGTGTTTTTTCATAAAAAAAATACATCCTTTTTGACCATTGAGCAACACTATTGCAGTTGTATGATCTTATATTATGTTTATATACGGTCCTAGTGTCTTAATAATATTTTTTATGAAACTGACTGTAAAGAGGGCCAAAACACACACATTGTACCGTCTAACAGTATAACATAGCAAAATTTCTCCGACAGATATAAAAATCCCAGGCGGAGGCCAGAGTTCCCGAAAGGGAGGGCCCGGAACCTCCGCCCCCGCTCGCGCCGACCTTGTATAATGGCCGCCGTGTCGGGCACAAATGGGTGAGACGGCGGCTGCCAGCGGCGGCCAATTCCTCGGAAACAGCAATGTATTCGTTGTTGTGGCAATCCGATGCATAATTAAAATATAATTACGACAAGGGGGACAAAAACACACTCTTATGTCTGTATGTTAAATATATTAATTTTGATCACTGAATCGGTGATCAAAAGTAATATATTTAACATAATTATTACCACTAATGGTTAACAAAGCTTTAGAACAGCACTTTAAAAGTATAATTTCTACATTGCATGTTTACTACCAACTTATTTAATACATTTTCTTCTAGCATGCCATGCCCACTAAAACAAAATAACATATTAACCCAAAAGTGTTATCATCCCATTAAAAGAAAAAAATGATGATAATACAACTTACAAGTAATATCTTCATCAAGATCTGGCACATTTTCTTGGTCTACACTGCATTCCTGTTAAAATAAATTTGTTACATTTGTTATTAAAATGAGTTATGAGCGAAGAATATTTATAGACACTTGATCTTAATATAATTATAACTTTAAAAAATAATTATAAATTAATAACTGTAATAGTAATAGTAATACTAGTAGCGCAACCTAGCTCGCAAGACTCACATAATTATTATTTGTTCTTGTTCAAAATGTGTGTGGGGGGGGGGGGGGGTTTGATATTGTGACTCACGCCTTGAAAAGCGAGGGGTGGAAATGTCCCCATGACATTTTCACACCAGCGCGTGATACACAATTAAAAAATATATAAATAAGTGATTCAGTCCATTAAAATACAATTGCTGGAATGCAGCTGAATCTCAATAGTTACCATGTACCTATAGAAAGAAGACATACATGGTGCAATAATTTAAATTTAAATTAATTCGCTAGAATGACCACTTTAATCGATTGTGTTTAGCAATTTAGATTGACCAGATGACAGATTTCACATGAATGCAATAATGTCAATCTCATATTTTTACATAGTCGACGATCAATGGAAAATTAGGCCTACTGTAATGTTGTCCATGCTCCTGTTGGATATCAAGAAAAAATGTCTGTTTTTCAACTTCTTCGGTATGAATAGACGGCGAACTCGTCGTCGCAGCTATGGAACTTTGATGGCTATGGCTGGTGTATAATATGGTATATAAAACATCCACTGCAATATGTAGGAGTAAGTATTTTGAAGATTTTAAGGAACGGCCCCGAATGATCCTATAGATGATATTTGGCTTTAAAAAAATCCGAACACCGCTATAAAAACTCGTTGTGTCCCAGATTCGGCAGAATCCACCTCGGACTGTACAAGAAGAGGTAATTTCAATTTAAAATAGAACTAATCAAACTTCCCGGGTAGAATAGTTTTACTGAAATTCATGAACACTGTACGTATACCACCATCAGAAAGTTAATCCATTGTTCAAATTATCACAGATGTTCATCAACATCCATTCTGTAGGAAGTCGTAAATATCCCCCCCGATATTTATTTTGTAGTTTTGTTATATCTTTTCCATGACAAAACAGGCTATGCAGTTGAATTTGTGGTATCTATTGCATTTAGGTTCATGACTTCAGTTAAAGTTTCTAACCTAGATAGCTTATAATATTGCAATGATTTATCTATTATTTTTTAGGGATAATAATTACCACAAAAAAAATCAGAAGGGGGAATATATTACACTCTTATTTCAGAATGTCCTCCGTATTTGCAGAAGGTCCCCTTACCACCTTAGCAGAGAAACTGAATAGTTTTCCTCTTCCAATTGTTTTTTAAAATGTGGACTGTATTTTTAATAAATTATTTATGGTTTTCGTGATAATCTAATCTCATAATAACCAGATTGTTATGATAAGCACATAATTTAATTCAAATACAGCCCACATTTTAAAAACAGTTTGAAGAGGAAAACTATTCAGTGTCCCTTTGAAGAGGAAACTATTCAATTTGAATAGGTACTTTTTAGAGTGTATAATTATAAAAAAAACATATACTGTATATATTATGACAATTAACTATCTGTTCCATACATACCTCATGCTGTTAAATTCAATTGTATATGTGTTGAGATTACTCATGTTGCCAAAATATAAAAACACACATATACACCATAATGTGTAGATTGTGACAATTATCTCTGTTCCATCCAGACCTTATGCTGTTAAATTCAGTTGTATATATGTGCTGAGATTACTCATATGGGTTAATAAAAAACAAGCAAATAAATTCTTTAAATGATTTTTTTTATCGATTGTCAAAATTTCAAGTAGTATAATTTATGCAGAATTTCATAAGCTACAACTTACCACAAATTTCAAGTCAAAACTTCAAAGCATGAAGACTGTGATGCTTATTCAAAGATCTCTAATAATCTGATAATATACGGTCTATACTCAGAATCGAGAGTGCTTTCAAAACGTCACTACCGCATAATATCAAAATTGAGATAATAAATACTTAGTCCATTTTAAACAAGGAACGTGCAAAGAGCATGGTTTCTGGTCGTAATAATTTTGAAGTACTGTCAGCTATTTATTTAAATGCAGTATTGATTAAGTTAAGTTAAGTAAAATAAGGGTCACGGTAGGGACATAGTCCTCATAAAATGATACTGAACAGCCATCAACCCGTATACCTCTTAAACCCTCCCACAATCAGAAAATACTTATCCAAACCATTCTTAAAGGCATTGACGCTATCCTCATAAACCAACGACTCTGGCAAACTATTCCAGTCATCAGCAACTCTATTTGAGAAGAAAGAATCCTAACATCCAACCTGGAGTACTCCTTGTGAAATGTGAGGCCATGATCTCGGGTACTATAGAATAATTAGACAGAGTAAAGAAATCGTAAAAGCACAACTTATTAAAACCATGGACAATTTTAAACACCTGAATAAGATCACCACGAACACGACGAAGTTCCAAAGTTGTTAACTTTAGATAAACCAACCGTGATTCAGATGAAAGTGAACTTATTGAACTAACAAGCTTGCTAGCCCTTCTTTGAACACGTTCAAGAACTAGCCTATCCTTAACAAAAAACGGATTTCATGCCTGAATAGTATACTCAATATGAGGCCTAACCATCTGCTTGTATAGTCTAACAACAATATCCTTACGCTGAAATTAAAAATGACGCATAATCAACCTTAAAAATCCAATTAGCTCTCCTAGTAGTAGTAGCTTCGATACGCTGCTTAGGTGGCTTCAAAGAAGAATCTAAATGAACACCCAAATCCTTCTCCGTCTGATCAACTGCTATTTTTTTACTATTGACATTATACACATGCCTACAATTCCTATTGCATGACTTATCAACATTGAAAAATATACCCCAATCCTCCGACCAATGAAAAAAATACTATCAAGTTCCAATTGAAAACTCGTAGCATCATCATCAGAGCAAACCTCCTTATAAACCTTATAATTATCGGCAAACTTCTTAATGCTCGATATAACCACGGCATATACATAAGTCAGTAATAGAAGCCACAAAAAACAAAGGACCCAACAACGAGCCTTATGGAACACCACTAGTAACACCCTTCCAGCAAGACACAGAACATGCAGAACAGCCCACCACCACCATCTGCTTACGCGCACTCAACCTATCCCGAATCCACTAAGAAGTGCACCCCGGATACCCAAACCCTCCAACTTAAGAAAGAGTCGCTTATGAGGCACTTTATCAAAGGTCTTTTGAAAGAATAGAAACACAATTTTCCCCCTTCCACATACTTAGTAACATCCTCGATAAATTCAAGGATATTAGTAACGCAAGACATATCCTTCAAAAAAGCATGCTGATTGTTCTGGATTAAAGAGTGACTATCGAAAAACTGAACCATAGCCTCCTTAATAATGTACTCCATAATCTTACCAACCACACTAGTATGCCTAAGGCTAACCGGCCTATAATTACACGACTAGCTACGGTCCCCCTAATTATTAAAAATAGGAGTGATATTAACACATTTCCAATAAGCTGGAACGACCCCCTCATTGGTAGAACGCTGAAAAATAATACTAAGAGGAGCAGCGAAAAAAATAGCAAAAATCCTTAACCAAAAAAAAAAGAACATTATCTGGACCAGCTGCCTTATACTGACTAAGAGTACTCAATCTTTTCTCTACAATGGCCGCGTAAAAAGTAACTGACCACATATAAAATGGACCGGTGATAATGGTCACAACCGCTAAATCAGTATCCCCCTTCTGAAAATCAGAAGCAAAAAACAATTCAATGGAACATACATACCTTGATTATCACTAACCAGATCATCAGTGTCTGAATTTCTAAGAGGACCAATAACATCCTTGACATTTTGCTTAGACCTAATATATCCTCAAAAAGCCTTGGGATTATCCTTAACATTATTAGCCATATTTTTCTCAAAATAAAATTTAGCACTTGAGATCAATCGGCGCACGGACCTAACCTTATCCTTATACCTGACAAGAGTATCTGCTGATTTGTAAAGCCTCCACAGATTGCGCTTACTCCTAATTTCCCGTAACACCTCAGTGCTCATCCAAGCTGGCCAATGATGCTTGGAATGTTCGCTTAGGAACAAATTAATTAATGACAGTTACATTATGTCAATGTCAATGGGAATACGTTTGTGACTGTGGTAGGTCAGGGTGGGTGTATATGAGTTAGGGATGTGTTATGGTTTGGTTATGATTAGTGTTAGGGTTTTGTTTTTCGGATTAGGGTTATCTTTTTATGGGATCTGACTATCAATACTGCAGAAAAAAGTCGCGACCTGGAAATCTACAATTCAGAATTGTGCTAGAGAAATAACAATATTTAATAGTACAGTCAAATGTAATTTTACCAAGAAGTCTGCTGAACTACTTAATGTGCAAGTGTGCATCACATTTTCTTGGATTGTATGAGTATTCAATGTTCCCCATTCTGATATCACTGTGCTAACTTCCAAGTATCAAATCAATGTGACATTCAGCTGTTATGATATTAACAGATCAACTATTAATACGCTGAAATAAGCCATATCAGCTATCTAGTCTGTATAACCGTACTACTAAAAATAATAGTCTCTATCTCTCATTCATTCAGCTTCACGATGTTCAATAAAAGCACAGTCCATTAATTAATATGCACGATACTATTCAGCGTATATATTTATAACTAATCTTCTTTTCTCTGTCGTATATATGGTATCACATGCGAAGTATAATTTCAATTCCTGAGATACAGTCAAATCTTCATATTTAACAATAAGTCACGCCCACTATTAATATGCACGATACGGATACTAATAATAACAGTAACTGCAATGAAGCTGAACCTTAATACAGTTTCGGTGTTCCTATAAATAAGACAAGTGCAATAATGAAGTCAATTGTGATATTTTTCAATATAATTTCATTGGCTAGCATGACCACCTTAATTCATCCCTTTAATCGATTGTGTTTAGCAATTTAGACCCACTCGATGACAGATTTCATGTGAATGTAGCCTACTAATTTCCAATCTCGTATTTTTTCATAGTGTACGATCAATGGAAAATGACGCCTACTGTATTGTTGACCATGTTCCAATTTCTTAAGTTGGATATCAAGATAAAATGTATGTTTTTGAACTTCTTCGGTATGAATATACGGCAAACGTGTCGTCACAGCTATGTAACTTTGATGGCTATGGCTGGTGTATAATATGGTATATAAACATCCATTGCAATCGGTAGGAGTAAGCATTTTGCAGATGTTAAGGAACAGTCCCGTGCATATTAAGCCTTAAAAACAAATTGCGATGGCTTCGCCGATACGAATGTTTTCGCCTAAGCTATATCCGATCAATAATTTTACACAGAAAGCCCGCCCACTCATTAATATGCGAGGTTAGGGTTAGAGAATCATCGTCAAAATCAAAAGTTTTTAACTGACCCTTAGATCAGCCGTATGTCAATTATCAACTCAAATTTATATACGGTAATTGAGATACCGTGTTCATGAACAATTTCTTCATATATTAGCCCTACTCACTAATAACTATTTATGAGATCACCGCCGAAAACATTAAGCTACTCCCCGGGTCACATATATCAAGTCGATCCCACGGTTATTACGGAGGTAGGCCTACCCGTGTTCACGAGCTAGGTGTCAGGTAAACACATACACATATATATTGGTAGCAACATATAGGTTCAAGAAACAAAAATGGTTATAAATTAAAACATGATTTTCTCAAAGTAATAAAAATAGCATTGATCGAGTTTTGGAATACTCATTTCTCAACAAAATTAAAGAGTGGTTAATATTTTCTGGTATATGGATTACCTGCTTTGATTCTTGATCGTTGGCCTGCTCGGTAGTTGCACAAGATGGTTTATCTGGTATGTCTGGTGGAATGGTTTCCTTTCTAGCACCTAGAACAATTAATGATGAATGGTAAAAATAGTACTGATCAAATAGCATCGTATTGTGATACCTGGCCTATATCGTCAGTAAAAGTAGTTTTTTAACAATAAACATGCAAAGTGCATGGTGATTTCTTGCGTTAATTTCACAGACCTGCCAACTTACAATACATAATTGTGCCAGGAAAATAACAATGTCCATTGAGCTTCACAATTGTCACTATATGGATGATATCAGCGTGCAAATGTATACACTCTTTCATTCTGTCGCATGGTATTACATGCTAAGCATAGTCCAGTCAATATATGGTTTTACCTAGGCACAATTGCAACAGAAGCAATTTAGTTGTAAATGTCTCTTGATCCCCTTCCAAGTAATGTATCAACAAGCCACACCCACTCGTTAATATGCAAGGTATCATCGTCCAAATCAATAGGCTTCTTAAGGGACCCCCATAGAGCAGACCTACCCGAATATCAACTCAATCCGACTAACGGTTGTTGAGTTATCGTGTTCACCAACTTTCCTGGGATATATCTCGATAATTTCGCAATAAGCCTCGCCCACTCATTAATATGCGATAATGCGAGGTATCAACGTCAAAATCAATAGGTTTCGTAACCGATACAGAAGGCATCTATGTACCAAATATCTACTTAATCCGACCTACGGTTATTGAGATTTCGTGTTCACGAGCCATTTCTTGATAATCGCCCACCCATTGGTATGCGAGGTAGCATCATCCAAATCAACAGGCTTCCTAAGCGACCCGTAGAGGAGCCCTAACCCGAATATCAACTCAATCCGACTAACGGTTATTGAGTGATCGTGTTCACAATCTTTCATGAGCCATTTCTCGAGAATTTGGCAATACGCCCCACTCATTAATATAGGCAGGCGCGTAGTCAGGATGGCAAATATATCACTACGGCAGAAAATACCACATACTGAAATCAGAAGGAAAACGAAGGTAAAAGATATCCTGGAGTATGCTGCTAAAATGAAGTGGAGATGGGCGGGACATGTTGCTCGGCTCACAGATGACCGCTGGACACTACGATGCACAGACTGGAGACCATCAACTGGGAAAAGGAGTAGAGGAAGACAGCGCCGCCGCGCCGGTGGAGAGATGATATCACGCAGATCGGCACCGCATGGCAGAGATGTGCACAAGATCGCACAGACTGGAACAGACGATCGGAGGGCTACGCACGATTCTAGGCGGACAGAGCCTAGGTAAGGTAAGTAGCCAGGAATTGTCCAAGGAAGGGGGGGGGGGGGACTCGTACAATTTCCCGGAATTATATTGATCGCAGTCCATCGACAATCTAAGCGGCGCGCTATACAAGGCGCGGAGCGTACATAAAATCTTGGGTATTTCAAAGGGACTTAGATGCAAAATGGTGCTATCGTTCCCATCCGTGTGACTATATTTTTCAAAGTTGAAAAAGCCTTTTCAGTAGTTTAAAAAGTTTTAAATTAAAATGGTATAAGACGATATGGTCGCATGAGAGTCGTCCTTCCTTTATTTTCTGTTCTTCTCAGTGTTTGATTTGTTTAAGTTCGAAATTGTTGCAAAAGTCATCCTAAGTTAATGTTGACGAATATTCTTTTTGAAGATTTTTTTTTATTTTAGTTGCCTAAACGACAAACTTTGTAATTGTTTGGCCTAATACAAATTCAGTGTTGGAGCAGTCTATCGTGATCACAATAACAATTGTGAACATTTTGATGGCAAATATGCGATGGATATAAAAGCAACACCACTCCCCCCTTCGCTATGCATGATCATATCGGATTTTAATACTTGTTACGATTTTCTAATGTAATAATGGACTCTCAACATAAAATACGAGTTTGAATGCCGATAATCGACCTGTCGGAATCATGTCATTACTAGCTCTTGAAGATTTTTTTATTTTGTAAGTTGCCCAGGAGACCAATTATGCAATATTTCGACCCAAATACATATAGGGTGTGCCATATATTCGTGCACCCCTTTCGGCCGAACGCATCTGCCTGTAAAAAATATAGCATAGCGCCTTCTCTTTGAATAATCCGCCTGGCTGTTGTGTATTGTGTATTACTTCACGGGAATAATCAATAGACGGCACTATCATGTTACCGCTAGCAGCATAGCGTGGGGATATGCAATATCACCTATACACAAAACCACGCACCTCAGACAGTAACAAAAAACGGCGCCTACAAAGAACATGCTTACGTTGGAGAGCGATAGGGAACCCGCTAGAAAATGGAGACGAGAGGGGAAAACAAACAGGAAATTACTACACTTCTTAATCGCTCTCTACGATGAGTTCAGAAGTGGTGCACCTCTAGAGATTCTGTGAAAGACATGCCACGTTCAGGTCGGCCGACAAAATTAACCCACGAAATGGTGGACAAGAATTGGACAGAACGAGTGTCGGGGGTGATCGAGCACCATGGGGACAATAACTTTAAATAAATAAGCAGGATAAGGTTCTTAAAGACTCTACTATAAACTCTAAAGACCCCAAGGAATAAAGCAATTCACTGAAAAAAAATATAAATCATTGTATGTGACTTTTTCATGGGGGGTGCACGAATATATGACACACCGTATAAATAGGGTTTGTCATTATAGCCTGGGTAATTCAGTATAATTCCGGATTTTTTTAGGAGTCTTTTTTCCCCTTGAATAATTTTGAAAGTAATTTGGCATATTACAGGGCCTATGCTAACATTTTTTCATAACTTCAGAAAAATTGGTGACGTACGTGTCACCGTCCCACATAATTGGACCCTCCCATTCAGGACGGGTCTTGGGAAGATCTGTTTTTTTTAATGATGTGAACAACACAACCGATAAAGTAATTAATTAGATCAGGGATTTGGGAGAGATCCCTGATTAGACGCACCGGGTAGTGTATCGCTCAACCACTGTTCATATAGGTCGACCAATATATTATAACGTGACATTTCAGTGTGTTTTTTAATTCAGAGATCACAGTGTACTATCTGGCAGATATGGTCCATCAAATAAATTGACGAGTTGTTAGGGGTAGACAGAATACTGTATTTGTTGTTATTTTATCATATACTTTTGGGTGGTTGGGGTGATGTAGATGTCTTTATGTTTAATCAACTTCTATATAATCGTTTCTTAAATCATCTCAACTATGACTATTATAATAGAATACCCTATCATTTTATAAAATAGCAAACTAACATAAATGTATTCGGTTGGGAGCGCGCGTAACGTTCGGGTAAGCAGCTAATATATCATAATATATCATTTTAGTCGGCAAATTTTATATACCATCTGGAAAGCTTGCCCCCACGTCGGATATATCACGGCGCCAAGCCGATATACATAACATTTCATTTCATTTATTTCCACCATTTCAAATACATTGTACAAAGAATAGTAATAATCAACATGAATTGAATTAAAATATGAAAATATAAGCAACAAATATATGCATACTATTGAAAATCAAATTGAAAAGGTGGGGGAGACCAGGAACAAGCAGGGCTTTTCTAGTCTGGCTCCCATATAAATAGGTGATTTATCATTCGTTTGTTAAGAATATAGGCCTATGTTTGATATATATATGTACCATAACATTGAATATTAATTGTTGTAGCAAATCAGTCAATTTAGTCATTCTTTATTATTATTATTATTTTGAAATCATCAGTTATTAATTGTAAAAATATGAACCGATTAAAGTATTATTATTGTGAACTTATATAGGCTCTACGTATAGACCAGCATTTGCATATTTTTTAAGGCACATTTCTAAAAAATACCAAGCTGCGCATAGTTGGAAATGATTATTAAAAATAAATTATGGAGTAAAGTTCCAACTTAAATTATGCCATCACTTTTGCAACATTCGTGATGGTGAAATAAATGATAATGATAGAACCATTATGTGTCCCTTTAACAAACCAAAAAAGATGTACGCTCAGCGCCAAACGATTTGACGCTCCTCTTAAATAGTCGACGGACGTGGATCAGAGATTTGACAAGAAAGAAACAGTTCGCCTCCCTTAAAAGGAATTCCTGGCTACACACTTGAGAGAAACTTAAACGAGATAATAGGTATCATACTTATACGGTACACATTATTAAATAAAACAATTGTCAACAATTAAGATTTTTAAATAATTAATTACAATAATTAGGTTATATTAGTGACCGAAAATATATATATATAAGAAAGTACCAGTATACGATACAAACAATTAATTCAAATATTGGAATTTATTTCAATGGTGACTTCCAATATTGTACCATATTATGCTGAAATGTAAGATTTTTTTATTTTTTTATTTTGCACATTATGAAAAATGTTCCATATTTTGGCTAAGTAAACAAACTTTGGATTAGTAATTAAGGTGGCCGAGTCTATTATATAAACTATTATTTATATGCTCAAGGGAGGGGCTGTCTCCTCCATAGAGTTTACACACTAAACACATTGGAAAATAATCCGGAAATATGATTCCCTCCTTGGCTCTATGCACTTGTTGTTAACAGTAGGCATTATATTATAATAACAGTAATACTGCACCTATACTCTACTTAAATATTTCAAACCCAAAGGTAGGGCACTACATACTATTGACAGTACTTAGATATATTCTAACACAACAATAATTATGAAACAGCTACGAAACTTGTATTACTAAAATATGTCTAAATCGAAGAAACTTTTTTGTAGTATAGCAGTATAGATTCTATTTGGATATTCACTAAATTAAAACGGTTGAAGTCGAATTATACTAAAAACTTTTTATTAACAACTTACCATCTTTCGGGAGAGTATAACCATATTCCATGCTTCCAATGTGAGACGAAACATTCTATATTGAAAAAAACATGTGACGTATTTTAGCAAGGTGTAAGGTGTATACATATATAATATATATAGCTATCACCAGACGAAGGACTGAGATGAGGTAGTCCGAAAATTTGTGATTAATACAATTCATCGTTGATATAATTGACATCATTTTGTAACTT
>JAODAI010338819.1:0-15404 GCA_027575025.1 Scotoplanes globosa | reverse complement strand
ACCCACACACATGGAGATAACTGGCCAGCAAACCACGTGTCATATTACTACGCTGAAACTTGAATTATATTCCAGTGACTGTAACTGGTATACCCACCCACACACAAGGATATAACTGGCCAGCAAACGACCTGCAACATTGCTACTCTGACTGAAACTTAAATTATATTACAGTGGCTCTAACTGGTATACCCACCCACACACATGGAGATAACTGGCCAGCAAACCACGTGTCATATTACTACGCTGAAACTTGAATTATATTCCAGTGGCTCTAATGTGTATACTCACCCACACACAAGGAAATAACTGGCCAGAAAACGACATGTCACATTGCTACGCTGAACTTGAACTATATTCCAGTGGCTGTAACGGGTATGTCGAAGGCTTTGGATGGTTCGTGTAACATAGGCGGTAAAAGGAAACACAATCATTCAACTAAAAATTGAAAAGTCAAACTAAAATGACCCCGAGATATAACCTAGTACGAACATATGGCAGCATGGTCTGGAGTATATAAGACATGTTTTTAGGCCTTTGAGCGGACAGAAATGACTGAAAGGGTTTCGTCATGGTCGCAAGGTCGCATGGTCGCATGGTCGCATGGTCCAGCCTGAGTGGTCCAGTGGTTCCGTATTTAGTACATTGATTTTGTGATGGTGAGGTCAGAGGTTTGATTCACAGATCTGTTTGCTTCTCATTTTAGTACATGTTCTTAGGCAAGGCACTCTATATCGAATTATTATCTTCACCCATGTGTATGTTTGGGGATATTCGGGTGTTACTACAAAGTTGACTTAATCCAATTTAGAAACACATGCTAGTGCCCCACATAGAGCATGCAGATTCGGGCTTTGCCAGATTTACCGATCGGCCAAAGAATATTTACCAAAACATATTTAAACAAGATTCGAGGAAAATGCATATCCTATAGGAACCATGTATGTTTTTGTGAGAACTGTAACCCTAACCCTAACACTTTAGCGCTTCCATGTTTCCTTTTTTCCTTTCTCTTTTTCAATCCCTTACGTAACCCGATTGTTCATAAATTCAAGCGAATACTTAAGGTTATTTCACTCACATTGAGGAAGCAACCACCCACCCTCCCACTGTCGAGGAAACAACGAGATACTATATCGTTGTTTCCTCGACAGTGTGAGGGTGGGTGGTTGCTTCCTCAATATGATACTGTGTTGTCAATTTAACTTGCAGAGTTTCATACATTGTAACTAAATTATAACATTGTGATCTCATTTTGTGATGATATCATTATGTTATCTTGTTTAGAGCTGAGTATATAATATAATTAGGCCTATATATAATATATTATATTTTTTAATGAACCAAAATAAAATTTAAGATATTTGTCATAAGGCATGCATGCTCTATTCTATATGTGTTATTGGATGAACTTGAATGAATAATGGTTGATTGGGTTTCCTGATAATTTTCAATGCAATGGTTATCTGAGCCACCCAATGCCTTTAATATACCAGTTAGAGCCACTGGAATATAATCACAATCACTACGTATTCGAACTCCTGACCTTGCGATGGAAAGTTCAACGCTCTATCAACTTCGCTAACCGGTCAGATAAAGCGTTTGACGTCAACATAGACTCCGTTGAAGCAGAGCTGCAGAGGGTGGAAGCAGGATGGAAGGCACCGTTGAAAGGAAATGTTACAGCTAGGAACCGTTGAACACAATCAGTCAATTGACATAAACAGACCAGACAGGCCGCGTTTATCTTTATGATTTTGTATCACAGTCTTAATATCACGTACCAGCTCAATTATATAGCCTACTATTCTTAAAATGCCGTGTTAATGACCGATAGGCAAACATACGTCACACAACGAAATTATCGGGTGATTTTAAGCTTTATAGGAAACACAAAATCCTTTATTTTTACACTAGCTCAGTGTACAAGGGGATGAGCTACAATGATTAAGATGATCATGGTAAACGAGTTTTACATCAACATTTAAAACAATTATTTATATTTGTCCAGGCTATATTAAAAATGTGTATTACTAGTAATTCAAATTTAAATTGTCCTTGTCACATTTAATATGACCATAAATTACTTTCACCATGCAGTGATGTATATACCTACTGTGAAAGCCTAAATGCGATACCACTTCACAATCACCAAACGTTTAGTAGTTATCGAGGCGAGGCAAACCGAACATTATATAGCCACTGTATAAAGTCGTTTCTACGACTGCTATCCTTTTAATTTATTTTCATTAAAAAATATCCAGCACTTATCGGCTCATTGTGTTGTTATATAATGTTATTAATCTGAAATACCAGAGTCTGCACGAGACTGTGAATATATACCAAGACTCATTATAAACTTATATAATATTATTAATAAACAGAAATATCAGACATTACATCATCGATGTCGCCCATGGAAGCTGGTAGAAGGGGTTGAGGGAGGCCGCGATTAAGGTGAAAGGACTCTGTTGAAAGGGCAGTGAGAGCGCAGTGAGTGGTAAATTGAGGTCGTCGATATTTCGGACTTTGAAGTGGATTGGGCTCTGAGACGGATGAAGAGGGACAATGCTGCGGGTTTGGACGAAACTAGGATGAAAATGTTTGTACTTACAGGAGATGTGGGAGTGAAGTGATTAACGAGACTGGTCAATGTGTGTTTGAGGGAGGGGAGTACCCCAAAGGAATGGCGGACTGGCCCGATTGTGCCTATTTGGAAGTAAAAGGGTGATGTTCACGACCCAGAAAAGTATCGGGGTATCACACTGTTAGGACATGTTTTTAAGCTTTTGGAAAGGATTTTGGATAGAAGAATTAAGGCTAGAGTTGAGACGGAGATCGGAGAGGAACAGCGAGGCTTTTGTAAGGGAAGAGGGACAAGTGATGGGCTGTTCTTACTTAGGCAGCTTGTGGAAAATATATTGGAGGTGAAAGGGAGAATGGCATTTGGTAGATTTGGAGAAGGCTTATGATACGGTTCATAGGGTAATACTAGTTATGTCTACATTAAGGTGGATGGATGTCCCTGAAGCGGAAGTTATGATGGAGTGGTGGCGGGCCTATGTGAAGGTGCAAGGGTAGGGTCCTGGTTGGTTCGGGGATGTCAGAAGAGTTTGGGGTTAACATTGGGCTTAGGGAGGGTAGTGCCCTCAGTTCACTTCTTTTCATTATGGTAATGGCAATAATTAGCAGGAAAGTCAGTACAAAGAATGTACTTAAAAAGCTGTTATATGTTGATGACCTAGCAATAGTTGTAGATAGTAAGCAGGAGGTGCATGAGGTGCTGGTAGAATGGAAGGGTTTATTTGAGAGGCATGGGTATGTATGAGCCTGGATAAGACATAGTTTTTTTTATCAGTGGGCATACAACGACAAGAGTTGGGTACAACCCTTTCTAACAAAGCTATTAAGCAGAGGGATAGTTTTGCGTATCTGGGGGAATGAATTATGGGGATGGGCGGTATGATGTGGATGTGCGTTAAAGGATCTGGCCTGGAGAAATGTGGAGGGAGTTATGTCAGATATACATATTTATAATAAATTAACATGGAATATATTTAGTATATGTGTTATCCCTGCATGTATTTATGGGCTTGATACAGTGGCCCTGTCGCGGTCTCAACAACAGCGACTCCAAATATACCAAAATAATTGGATGTGAAAGATTTCTGGGGCTAAAGGGGTTGTAAAGTTTGTTTATAATGTTAGTTGATATTATAGAGTAGAAAATTATCTCCAAAATGCTTCAAACTAGAGTCAAATCGGACATTCCGTTCTCAATGTATAGATGTTTGAAATTTTCGGGTTTTCAATTTAGGATTTTTTTTTACAAACATCTTTATCAAGACTATTGTGACGTATGGTCCTTACAACTAAAGTACATAAATAGCATGATAAATGGCTTGTAAATACGTTTTCTCCAAAAGTTAACTACGATATTGTTCAAACTTGGTATGAAGGTTGACCCCAATGCATACAAGACATGTGTTATTTTGGGTGGAGGTCGAAGGTCATTTGAGGTCAAACACTAAAACCACGGATTTATATTCAAGTGTAAACTGGGTATGTGTGTTGCCGTTGTTTTGACATTGAAAACAACACTTGCCGGTCTAGCAGTAAGTAGTATAAATGTTTCCTAAATTACCGTAAATGACACTTTTAGTAATTACTCTGCACGGCTTGGTGTTGCCATGGAGCTATCAACAAGGTATGTCATAGATCGCCCAAAATATTACCAGTTTAATTTCCACCCATATCGATATAAAATATTTCAAATTATTTGTTCGGTATAATAACCCATATATGCATGGTATGTGGTGCAGGGGTATATGCATGGTATGTGGTGCAGGAGTATAGGGGTATATGGGTGCAGGGGTGTTCGGTGGCAAACAGTACCGTAACCCCACCCTCAGTACTATATTTACGATATTCGTGAATATATTACCACCCAAATACTGCCTGCCACACACCAGTTCGACAAACACTGATATGGTCGAGTTACCCCGAAATCGAACAATTACCAGATAGTTCAACGCTCCATTAAACTGCGCGTAAACCGGGAGGCTTGTTGAGAAGCAAAATTACAAAGTGATTGATTAACCAACATTGAATAAACATTATCCGAACATTGAATAAACATGAATTGAGCAGGCTTAGACTGGCACAAGCATGAATGTTGGCACGAAAACTCATTGATGGCACATTGCCGGCGGCTAACCGTCACACTGTTAAGCCATAGCGTCATCACAATAGCGGAGGTTAATATGAAATATTTGATCTTTGATCCTTACTAGTCTGTCATACTTCTGAAAGTCTAGAACTTAATCTGTTCCTTATGCAAATCCCCAGGATACTTCTCATTGTGATTTACAGGTGGGGAGATGGCACGATAGACGGCGAACGTAAATCAGAGGTTTGAAAACATAATGAGTGAGGCGAATTCGGTAACACGCGACGCTGAAAATATTTTGAACATAATTGCACATAAGTCTGCTATCATCGTAGACGACCAATATTTAGAAGTGGGCCTATTTTTATATATTGCATATGCAGTGGACGTATGAAAGGGATGTATGTGGTTCGATCCAAAACAACTTTGAAAAAATAACAACGGATCGGTCCACGACTAATCAATTCAGACGAAAGTTATAGATATTACAATTTCCGAAATATCATGCCAATTTTATTATTAGTTCGCAATAGATATCTTTTAAAGGAGCATGTGGCGTAGTGGTAAGCGCTATGTCCTTCCACCACTGCGACCGGGGATCGATCCCCGGTCGGACGTGCAGGTATGATGGCCATGTCTACAACTAGAGGTTTTACACCGGGCACTCCGGTTTTCCTCTATCCCCTTGTCCGTTAGTTGCGCCAACAGGGCCTTCTGGAAGATTAGCCAATGGCTAAAGAAGTTACCCTAACATGAAATGTTGAAATAAATAAATAAAATTAAATTTAACCTCGCAATTAGAAACAGCCAAACACTTGCCACAAGGCGTATGCGCTCAAAGTCCGTAAGTTCAGGCAACGTCAGCTCATCAAAATACTAACTACTTCAGGTCACCGAAAGAATATTTTGGTTCAAAAATTTCTACAGGAAATGCAGGGAAACGCATCGGGAAACTCAGTTTAAAAAATCGGAAATATACGAGGCTTTTTGATTAAGGGGCAAGTTTCAGTAAAAAATAGTCTCCCCCCCCCCCCCCAGACGGGAATGTATCCATCTGTGACATTATGGTGCCACCCATATCGTAAACCAATTCAGCGCATAATATACAACGAATGAATGGCTATGAGTGCAATGGGGCATAATATTTCATGAGTTGAAAAATTGAACTGGTTCCATTCAACAAGGCGGAGCTGAGTTGAATGGAACCAGTGCAATCTTTCAACGAATGAAATAGTACGACACATTGCACGAATGAAACCATTCATTATTTGTTTTATACAACACCCTTTCATTGATTTCAATTACTAGTGTTAAACCGAAAAAAATAAGACATTGTTGTTTGTGTCGATGTTCGTATGACAAGCCATTTTAATATTTACCTCCCAATTTGACTTAAGTGCAATTAATTCCATTTAAGTGCAATGTATTCGACTTAAGTTGAAATAATACAGCTTAAGTGAAATTCAATTCAACTTAAGTAAAATTATATATTTTTATTTAATTTAAGTTAAATTCAATTCAACGTAAGTGGAATACAATTTCACTTAGGTTAAATTGCATTTCACTTAAGTTAAATACAATTTATATTTGACTTAAGTTAAATTGTATTCCACTTATGTTGAATTGAATTTAACCTAAGCTAAATTACGTTGTTGAATTGCATTCTACTTAAGTTGAAATCAATTTCACTTAAGATGAATTGCATTCTACTTAAACTAAATTCAATTTCCCTTAAGTTGAATTGTATTCTACTTAAGTTAAATTCAATTTCACTTAAGCTGAATTGTATTCCACTTCAGTGGAATGTGATTGGCCAGATAATGTGGGCGTGTTTTATGTGTATAGGGCGTGGTTTCGTATTTTGATCTGCACGCAAATAAGGCAGATGTTCTGTACATATACAATATTTGTAGTGCTATTTTCAAGCACAGTGTATCGTGTATGTCACTATTCATGCGTGGGTGTACAGTTGTAATAGTTGAATTTAACTTTAATGAAATTAATTGCACTTTATTGAAATTGGCAGGTATATGTTAAAATGGCTTGCAATGGAACGCCATTTTAACATTTACCTTCCAATTTGACTTAAGTGCAATTCATTTCAGATTATGTGGGCGTGGATTCTGTGTTTGAGGTGTAGTTTCCTACTTTCGATGCACTGTACATATATAGGACTTGCAGTGGTATTTTTAAGCACAATGCATCGTTTTTGTTACTATTCATGTGTGGGTATACAGTTAGTTATAATAGGGTCTTAACATATGAAGCTTATCGTTTACAAATAGCCTATCATATATATAGATCGTACTGTGATCGTATTGTATATATAATCAGATCGTATTGTGTACGTGTGTACGTCTTTGCTCATTATATTTTTTAATTGTCCAATCATGCACATTTCACTGAAGCTAAATTAAAATTGACCAATCACATTTCACTGAAGCTAAATTCAATTGCACTTAAGCTATATTGTATTCCACTTAAGTCAAATTGATTTTAACTAAGTGAAATTGAATTTAGCCTAAGTTTAATGTAATTTAGCTTAAGTAGAATATAATTACACTTAAGAAATGTATTACACTTAAGTGGAATACAATTTCACTAAAAGTGGAATACAATTTCACTAACTTAGGCTAAATTGGATGTAAAATGCTGTATTTCACCTAATTGAAATTGATTTTAGCTTAAGTAGAATACAATTCAGCTTCAGTTAAATTGAATTTAGCTTAAGTAGAATACAATTCAGCTTCAGTTAAATTGAATTTAGCTTAAGTAGAATGCATTTCACTTAAGTAAAATACCGTAGGTAAATATTAAAACGGCCTGCCATACGACCCACACATGCGCATAGGCACACTAGGAAGCAACCGTAGCACTGAGCTAAATCAGACCTCCTCAAGTTGACATTAACCTCGCATGTTCCCAATTATACCCCTGGTGATGTGAAAACGTAACATAACGTACCATGCTAAATGGTACATGCCAAAAAGAACAACAACATTATATGAATGGAAAACTTATTAAACGAGCTGAAACAATACAATGTATTGGGGTACACTCTAAAAATGTGTTTAGCGATTACACGTTTTTCCCCCACTTTCTAAACACGTTTAATTGCTAAAACTAAGTGTCAAATTCCTAAGCACCATGTGTTTAATATATAAACACTATGTTTCCAATCTCTCTAAACATGTTTAGCATGTAAACGTGTTTAGAAAGTGGGGGCAAAAAAGTGTTTTGGAAAAGTGTTTAATTCCTAAACACTAATATATGCTAGACTGACATGGAGTGAACATACTGACGTAGTATCCTCACAAATTGCTAGAAATGTTGGTATATCATCGAAGCTAAAACGACAAATTCCTCCCCAAAATCATAAGACGCTATATCAGACAAGTGACTTGTTCAAGTTCCCCATTTATCATATTTCTGCTCTCTGGTTTCGTCGATCACACTAATAATTTATTTCGTAGACTAATTCTGCCTAAACTTACTAGTCTAATTAAATGGAATATTGTTGTCTTCATATTCGACGCATCGGCTCCTTCCAAATGCCTTCGATTCATTCTTTACCACTAATTATGCATGATGTTCATTATTATTAGACAAGAAATGCAAATAATCTGCATGTTTATCCTCCCAATAAAAGTATTGCATTGTTAGTTAATGAGTCGAGCAATTCATATTTGGAATACTATTTTTCTATGTAAAAACACAGTAATATGTAGATATATTTAAGGAGCGTTTCTAACTTCTGCACTATGAAATTAGAAGTATAATACTTTTGATATCTCAATAAGCGTAATTTGGATTGATTTTCAGTGATATCTGGGATTGGTTGCTTTAGGAAGTCTGTTGATTTTGATGATGATACCTCGGAGCCTTATATATTAAAGTGGCCGGAGCTTCGTTCCTAAAATAGTAATAGGCTAGCGGCCGGCTATAGGCTATTTTACAATATACAGGCGAAGCCCACAATTAAGACACGAAATTATCATGCACTTTGCATGTTTATTGTATATATTATGAAAAATATTTGTTAGAGGTAGGATAAAGGATTGTATTTGCTTAAATTAATCAACTGTATCAACTGTATTGGAAATGTATTGGAACTGTATTGGAAATGTTTTGTGAATTAATAGTTTCTAGTATTTTCAATTTTATATAACGACATTAACCCTTTCAACCCGAAAAGCCGGTTTTCTGGCTTTCCGTACAACGCGTGGATACCCTACCCTGTGAGCCATACGTTGTCAATAAATCCAGGGTCACAGAGCCGACGCCGCCTAATAATTCAGGGTTCAAAGGGTTAATGTATAAAGGGGGTGCCCTACTTTGCTAAGCCCCTCTGGTTTTTATAGATCACTCCCTATCTACAGCATTGGTCATTTCTGATATGTATATACATGTACCGATATATGATGTGTTGTAGAAAAATAAATAAATGAAATGAAATATGAGACGAGCTCCAGCCATACAAATATTTAAACCCAAACTACATTCATCAACCACTCTACTTTGCATGGAGAATATCTCGGCAGAAGACAATTTATTATCGCATTTCGTTAATCTTCTTCAATATGCAATCCTACCGGTTGCTATGGTCATACTAATATGAATAATAATAGTAGTCATTCACTCGAATAATTGATTCCATTTTCCTTAGCTAAATGGCAATCCTGTGAAAAAATAATAATAAATGGACCTAATATTCTTATAGTAATACCTTATTCATCTTCGGCGATTCAAAAGTAATTCATATTGAAACTGTATCCCGGGCATTTTGATCATTAATGGGGCACTATAATTTTCTCTCTGAGAAATAGTAACAATTGAAAAAGGATGTAGACGTATAGCAATTAAACAACATTTTTCAATTGTATGATATTATATCTTAAAAATTTGTTCACTGGTTTATGGCTAAGTTTACTTGATATTTAATTTATTTCCAGGAACTTTGTCGAAATAATAATAATGATGTAATCATTCCCTGTCAGATTATTAATGAGTGTGATATTAATGTGCCTATACATTATTCGGTTGATCAATTGATCGTGTTCTATGACTAGTTTTTAACATTGAACTATAACAGCGGTCGTGTTTTATGGAAGATCACTGGGTTATTAACCATACTCCAAACCACATGTACACTGAAATGTCAAACAGGAAGACAGCATCTACAATTTAAGAACTTTAACCGTGCATGCTTTGTATCGTGTATATTATATATGTAGGCCCTATCGTATTTTAACAACAGTTCATGGCAGGGTAACTACTTTAGCCACTGGCAAATCTTACAGAACGGACAAGGGGATGGTAGAGGGGAAAACCGGAGTGCCCGAAGTAAAACCTCTCGTAGTAGACATGGCCATCCCATTTGCACGTCCGACCGGGGATCGAACTCCGGTCGCAGTGGCGCAAGGACGCAACGCTTACCACTACGCTACAGCACACTCCGTAGATCATTACCCCGCCCTAAGTCGCATATACCCCACTGAATGTCAAACAAGCAGTCAGCACGTATAATTTTAAAAGCATATGGCGGTTCTAGAACACACATGAAATCGGGGAAACCGCCCGATCGTGCGAAGTTCGAACAAACTAGTATCGAATTCGCGCATCACTATCTGGCATGCGCCCCCTCCCCCCTCCCCCATCCCAACAAAAAATAATTTAAAAGCACTATTAGATGCGATTCCCAGCCATGGATTATGGCAATGGGGATGAGAATACAACATATGATCCAAGTTAATCTCATTTTGTGGCATGGGAAATGTGGGATGGCGCGCGCTTTTCTATGTCTTCAGCGCCCCTTGGATCTGCGCCTGATTGTCTATAGCAATCTCGCTATCGGGCGGTTAATAACATAAAGCCACTTCTATAACTCTTTGGCTAACTATAGTCCTATATTACTGTACACGTCATGATAATCGTCACATGACGTGTATAATCGGCTATCTTCGTTTCGTTGATTTAGCCATACCGTAATTGGCAGCATTTCCCACTTCAAGTGCCCCAAGTGATATCCAGTAATCACAGGCTACTTTCTACGTGAACCAACCGACAAAGCATACACACTCAATCACGGTAACCAAATCGAAGTTAGTTGCTCATCACAAATTGCTGAAGACATTGCCAACTATTATAGCTTTAAAGGTGTACATTGTCAGATTGTGTACTACCGATTATGCCACGCGATGTCCTCATGTTCAATATAAATGTAATTTCAGTTTATACGTGTTTCTGTATGCAGACAGGCTTCTAAACGACTATGGGTGGCCATCACAGTAGTTAAAGGCCTATTAAATGGTTGATTATAATTATCGATTATCGATTTATTGATTGAGTCGGTTTCCTGGAAACGCAGAGATTATTTAATCCAACCAAAGCATTTGATATACAAGTTAAAGCCACTGGTATATATTGTAGCTGACAACTGCATTCGATATTCCTATGTCGTATCTTTACTGGTATTATCAAATGATTTGGAGGTAGGCTCATATAATCCCAATGTTCAAAATTGCGGGTAACGTAATTAATAAAGCATTCATAAACCTCAGATTATCACGTGTCCCAACGATGACATCATCCTGGTTATCATTCGGCAATAAAGACCCCTTAAACTATGCATTATTCCATAATTATAATCCCAACCAAACACATTTAAGAAAATGTTCTAACTGTCTGAAGAACTATGTGGTGCAATATCAATATTACGAAATCATTTCCAAAACGTTTCATTGAAAAAATATTTGAATGCGTTTTGGAATTATTTTCGTACTAAATCGCGAAACATTTTTGAAACATTTTTAATGTTCCAGAAAAGGGTGTTAAATATGAAATGTGTAATACCAATAATATGTCCACATTTTAAAGACGTTTTCAATTTAGTTTCGAATTATTTTTAAATGCTTAAATATTGCAAACAACGTTTTATAAAAATATATAAAAGGTGAATTAAAAAACTTACTTTAGAAATATTTTTTGCAATTTGTTTGTCAAAAGAACATTGTTAACGTTTTCGAAATGTTTTCATATATACCACATATTATAATTATTTGTAAAAAAATCCAGAAATGTTTTCAAAAGTATTATACTTCTAATTTCATAGTGCAGAAGTTACAAACCAAATGTCGACTACAACGTGCACATATTAATTTCAATATAATAACATAGTAGTAGGTTGAGTACATGCTCTGTGATAATTTTCCTCCAAGTGTCACGATCTTGCGCAAGATTTATTGCATGGTGAGAGCTATGAATGTTCCGGTCGAATACAAGTGGCATATTATACAAAGTCATACATACAGTCATCCACCATTTCATGTATCATATACACCTTTAACTAGTTCATCATTTGTTTCCGTGTACTACTACTAAACGCGTGGACTGTGTCGGTTGCTATAGTCCACACATGTCGGTCACTCCCTTTTAGCTGTTTGGGTGATAATTATATATTTTGATAGCCTTCGTTTGGGATCACATTACCGGTAACCAGTTCGGATTGTCTTATCCCGGGGCGGCCATTTTAAAATTCACCAAACAGCCAAAGAAGAGCAAGGTGACATAAAGCGCCGTGCTTGCCTTTGCGATTGTGCGAAAATATCCGTTGCTAAAATTTGCATAATTTCTTCGCTTTCCAGGTTTTTCGAAATAATGGGAATAGTGGGAGATAATGACGTAGTGACCGCTAATGACCACCGACTGTCAGTTTGTCGGCAAGTTACTGAATGGTATGCCTACCGCGAACATAACGACACGTGACATAGTCCATTATAGATGCACTTGATACTTTTCTGCGATAGTTCGAGATACATAATTATTTTTTAAATGTCTTCGCCAGCCAATCGGCACGGTGAAATAGTGTTGGCTATTCACTTGGACTTCTATGTGATTTATATAACAACAAGCGTATATTATAAGCATGTATGTTGCTTATCTACTCATGGATACGCCTATGCATGTATACAATATATAATGAATCATATATATATCCTATACATATAGCATATAAATCTTCATGTATAGCTTATGCATTATTATTCATTATACATTATAGTCTACAGTATATAACAATCACTTTATTTTTTAGAAAAAATCTGAAATAGTTAAATACGAACAAATAAACAACACGCATAATAACTTACTGAATAAAAATAATTTCAACCGGCAGACACAAAAATGTTGCCATCCGTAAAAGCAGTAACAATTATATAATAAGGATTATGAGGTCAATGATTAAGCATATTACTGTTCTGTTATTCATACTCGATATCAGTTGGAACCGTTACTATTAATCGGTTATCACATATTGTATTGTATCTGCTTAAACAGATTATTACTCGTCATTGTATATTTTGGTTAAAGCTTTGACTGTCCGTTTAATTTACTGCATTACTGCACACACCAGTCGAAATACGAAATGATCAGTACATAGGCTGACGGGCGTGGTGCTGTTCGCCGATGCAAATGTCCCCACGCGGCTACCGTGGCTTCCCCGGCACGCCAGGCCGACCATTGCATATTTGCAGCGTCCCGTGGTGAAATTATCCGATACATGCAGCCAGCTACGATGTTCACATGCCCGAAACAAGTCGCACTGGATTATTTCCCGTTGGCGCGTATTAGCACGCCTATGGTAATCATATGGTAAGGCCGATCGTGCTGTGTTGTTATTATGTGATTTGTTAAACTGATTACTAATCTGTCATTGCAGATTATATAAGAAGTTCGCAAACCGCGTTGGTTTCTGTCATTAACATATTTTATAATGTGTTTGAACGTAACATTAACCGTGATTACATATTAATAATAAGATGTTTTTTTTATTAATAATAAGTTTTTTATTTATTAAAACGTTGCAAAAAGAAGATAATTCCACTTCAGATCACATTGCAATGTTACAAGATATGTTTGGGTATCCGAGTTTGGAGACTAAGTATAGATAAATGATCCCATTAGGCAGCTAGAACAGACTGAACACCGATCCTTATCAATTACGGAAATGGCCATACTCCTTGACCGGAATCTTCGATAGTGGCTGTTTTATTTTAGAACAACTCTCGCCGTGTTTCTGGTCACCGTCAGTTTTCGATAATTTGACGATTCGTGAAAGCGTGTAATATAATATGATTTACCGCGGTCAGTGTATAGTACGCGTTACACCGAGGGTGAACTGAAGCGTTGATATAACTATAATGTAGAACTATATATTACCACGTGTAGCTAGGAGTGTAACCAACACCACCTCGGGTCAGTTTTTGTGACGTTATTCGCTCGTCTGTATAGTAGCGACGGGCTCTCATAGTGTATGGATATACATATACACGTATAACCAGCCAATGAAAAAAAATGGTGTTAGACGTGAAGAGGCCTCTGAATATAATTATATTCCTGGTTATTGTAGTAGCACGCAGTTTATAGTATTTGTACGAAATGGATACTTTTCAATTAATCATGTCTATAGCGAAACTAATATACACTCTCTCTCTCTAAAGGAAATGTATGTATCCCCAACAAGGGGTGAGGAAGAAAACACGAACTAACTGACGAATCGTTGGTCAAAGCTCACCACCTGACCCCATTCAAAGCCGGGACCCACCAATCTCCATCCCCACCCGCCCTCCTAAGATACCCCTCAACACAGTCCTTCCATCTCAACACTATTTATTTCATTGTGCAACAAATTGCCAAAATAAGTAGTTATCTCCACCCAGCATATTAAAATGTGTTTTATCAAGTCGGTGTTTGAGAATACTTTTTTTTAACTATTTAAACTTTATTTCAAGAGGGTGGCTCGTTTACGCTTGGTAGCTAATCTTCCACGAGGCCCTCGTCATCATAAATTGTAAAATTAGTAAGATGTACTATTAGTTTAAAAAAAAAAACTCTATAATTTTTTTACGGGATCTCTTCTGAGCTTTACTGGGATAGAATCTCCCCCCGCTCGTCTATTTCAGACACTGCTCACTGCCTCTACCAACGTCCTTAGCGACATCAGGCTTTATGAAAGAAATCAATTTGAAGACGTGGAAAATCTTGATGAACATAATAGAAATGGTGTGTGAGTAGGCCTACAGTTGGGATAATTATTATTTGATCAACAAACAATATGCTAATAATAGTAATTTCACAAATGGTTTACTAAAAGTTTAGTAAAATAGTATAGTACGATACAATTTAAAATCAAAGTCATAGTATATATTGAAAATTGTTATTCGAGGATGAACGATTTGAATACTTGATATTGACATCACTGTAGAGATAATCTTAAGTTAGCTTTCCAGTGATATACAGCATGATACAAACAATTAATTACGCAACACATATGTTTATAAATTTAACGAAGCTCGGAAAGTAAAAAATAACGGTCATCCAGCAAAAACAAAAGCAACTTTATTCAATAATAAATGATCTTTTGAACCCCAAAAGACGAACCCTCTACAAAAAATATTAATGACCTCGCTCATTAGCCAACTCATTCGACATCTTTTTCGTCGACAAAATTGTGAAAATACGTAATACTCTTGATGCTGCTGCTGTCATGAGAAGTCGACACACAAGCCTGAGTTGCATCTCTGAATTTGATTGCCCTGGCCATATGTACTCGTTAATGTCTCGTTAATCCCCATTTCCTGTCCACGAACAATTTTGTTTGCATAGAGCCTCAGGCAATTCCCCATTGAATTGCCGTCATGGTACAATGCACAGCATAGTGTATACTTGTGTATATATA
>JAODAI010337708.1:0-15417 GCA_027575025.1 Scotoplanes globosa | reverse complement strand
TGGCAAGAGTGAGGTGAATCCGGCCACCCCCGTTAACGGGGAACAACCCGGATCAAAACTGGATAGATGATGATGGTGATGTTACAGGCATCATTATAAAGTATGAGTTTCATTCGAAATGCCTAAAACTCGAGATGATTTATCCGTTTGTACAGTAAAGTAGGAGAAGAGAAGAACCGCACCTTTCTGCCTGAACGATCAGGGTGACCGTGCCATCCTTCAGGTCGAATATCATCGGAGTGTTCCAGTTTTTGGTGCTGAAGAGAGAAACAAAAGTATCGGTGATTCAATGGATTGGATAGAAAGATATTACAGCATTCCAGGGTTCAAATGGAGACCTTCATTTAAAAGGAGCGCCGGCGTGATACTGCTCCATAAAAGTGCTCAGGAGAGCAATTTTTTCTGGGCGTAAAACTCATGTCACTATGCTAATATTGATCTCAAATCCCAATGTGATATTAATGATGTATTACTCGGTTATATTTGAACTTATTGTATTAGAAAAACATAGAGCAGAAAAAAATTATGTGAAATGTTAACGAGAGCAAATTGCTCTTCTTAAATATCCCAGGAGGGAGCTCTACTTAGAGCTCCCCCTGGATTCTCATACGTGAAGTTATGTAAATGTTGCAACATTAAACTGTATTTCTTTGCTTGATTATATGATCTGGCTTACATGAGGATTTTTGTACCACTATAACGATTTTCACTCAATCTCAAGAGTTTCAGGTTATTCTCTGCTCATCCTCCGAAGAGGTATAAGAGACTCATAAAACATAAATTATACATTTCAGTAACAAAATAATTAAAAACTTAGTAACAATAATTGACAACAGTATGGAAATTGAAGCTAAGGGAAAATATTTTTTTTAAAGGAGATTGTGTGGCACCAGCCACCAAAGATCAAGTAAAGATAAGTATGTACAGTGAAAAATAAACATGCCAGTAATAAACAAAGGAAAAAGAAGATAATATCATGAAAAATAAGAAAACGATAAGGAAAAGCAATTGACTAAAATGATTGAATGAATTTTAGATCAAACAATAGCTTAACAAAGAGGATGCAGATTAAACATGTACTCTATTATTTGAATTGCCCTACTATTGATATTCGTGAGAGTGTTGAATCTAGGTATAATTGTGACCTTTATGATCGACCAGCATTAGGAGCATGGAGAGAGAAATAGTTGCTTAACGGCACATCAACAGCTAAGGTTATAGAAGTGCCAGATAGGTTTAATTTTCATATCCCATTCAGGAAATTTAAACGATACAGACAGATATACGATACAAACGAATGAGACAAACACAAAAAAGGAACGACCACCCGGGATAACTCCCTACTCTTTGCCAAAAGATGACCAGACTTACGAGGCAGGAGACATCGAGATCCTGCCCCGGGACCTCCATTTTACGTCCTCATCCGGAGCATGTATTCACCACTCGACACATGGCAGCCTGCACCGATGTACAGGGAGGGGGGATTCTGTGCGGTACTATTGGCATTGCGGGGCAAACAAACGGGATGTTTCAACAAGGACTGCTTTATAGGTAAGAGGAAATAGTGGCTGGGGATTATAATTGTTGTGCTGGAGATAGTTACAGTCCACTGCGGGTAGTTACAATCTTGGTCACAACTGTTGGGACGGTTTGGTTTATCGGAACACATTTGTCAGTTTTCTGAAATATGTTCTCCTCAACAATTATATAGATGGAACAGCACACACCATTCAATGTTATGAATGGAGTATAAAATTATGCAAATATCAGCAGTAATATAACGACATTGATCGTGGTGTCCCATTCTAGTTTTGACCAAGATTTTAGAATACCCCAGATTGCCATTCTAAACACATATTTTATAATGTGTTTTGAATCAAAAGGGAAGATGTTTAACTTTAAAATTATACCATTATTCAATTTTTTTTTTTCAATTAAATTTATTGTTTCTTCACAACATAGAAAATGATATACAATAATAAATTAGCGAAAGGAAGTATTCTATAAAAAACAGAGAGGGCTTAGCAGAGTAGAACACTCCCATTTACATATATATTATTAATATAATATATAAACATATACATACTAAACACAAAGTTATACGACGACCTGCCTTGGTAGTCGTGTTGGCCACTTTAAAAAAAAAATACTAAAAGATAATTTTAATTTTAAATTAACAACACAACTTAAACATTACACAAAAATAATGATTGTAAAGTTTGATTGTATCATTAGGGTAAAATCAAGAAGGTACCATTAATGACAGAACTTAAAGTGGTCCTAGAGATAGGCCAGTGTGTAAGAAAGCCACAGTTGAAAGTGTGAATATATTATAGTGACATATTAGAGGATTGTTTTTATATCCAAAAATATTTCACACATTCACAAAAGTAGGAAATAAATTCACAAGAGTATAAAATAACAATGCAGTATGGCAGTATAACTATAGACAAGTAGTGCATAATGTACCTGCATGTGATGTATGGTAACATGTTATAAAGTAGACAGTGACATGTTTAACAAAAGAATCGTTTTACCCGTTTACGTTATTCAAACTTCAGTTAGGAGGACCACCAAAATTTATGGAGGACCACCAGATCTATCATGCAGGTGATCCTTCGGTTCACTGCTCTGAAAAGTTCATTTTGACCCCTGGCCAAGTGAAGAAGCCTATTGTTTGTTACATCCGTATCACATATAATATGTAGGGGGCCATCAGACCACCATGGCGGGCGCCCCTTAACCCTTATCTTGCTGACTCGTCTGTTGTACTCTTGACTTAATTTCCAAGTTATACTTGATTTATGACATGCAATATCGTGACATACTTTATCAAAATTTCCATCTATAAAATTATGTTGTACAACAAATTTGTTCAATACGAAATTACCCAAAAATTGGGCCCAAAAATATGCAAATTAGATCCTTAATATGTAAAGTAGTGGTAAAATTGAAGAAAAATACTGGAAAATATTAGAAAATGGGATTTTGGGGATTTATCATGAACAATATATTATTTCAATTAACCCAAAATGTGTTAGTTTGGTACATATGTACATTAATATGGGAGCCCAAAAATTTGAATGAACTGTAAACAAAATTGACTACAGTAATCCTATAAATCAGTAGCCTACACAATCATTTCTATATGCCGTTACCAAGCCAGTCAACTTGAACCCCATTCCCTTTGAAAGTGTGTGCCTACTATCAGAGTCAGGTCTAGCCACGTACCCGCCTATACAATAGTGTCGCGCAGACCTAACGTGCATCACTTAACCCTATGACTGCCATAGGCATGCTAACACGCGATGGCGGGAGAGAAAATTAAATACGACTGGGTTCGGCCACATGAATCTTGTAGCTGGCAGCAGATACCTCATAATTTCACCACACGAATATGAAAATATGCTATGGCCGGCCTAGCGTGCTGGGAAAGTGACGGTAGCCATGTAGTGCTGTTTGAGTCGGCGAACAGCGCCGCGAGCGCCAGCCAAGAGATTGGTGCGTGCATTGATGCAGCGAAGTAAATTGGCAGTCAAAGGGTTAAACTATCACAAATTCACAATCAACAGACGAATCACCCCAGATCTTGCATATCAGGTCCGCAGATAATGATCACGCTAGACCATTGTAAACAAAAATACAAAATTGCATCTAGCAATGGAATACTCTGAAAATGTCAGTATTTAACCCTCCTCACTAAAAACTATCAAAAACAGTGTTATTTCCATATGGTAGCAATTTCGTAATATCTTATGAAGCGTCATTGCAATAATATTGGTCCGACGTTACATTGTCTGTGGGTCGACAATTGTCCGACTACATGCAGTGTCACAGTGACATTTGACCGGGGCGACAATTGTTGCCTACAGCATGGTCAGGGTTAATGTTGTTGAGGAAAGAGAAATAATGCCCTTATCATATTGTAATCCGGCCACCTTATGGACACACTGTCATACCCGGGTATAGTGGAGAGTTTACTACCGCTTAGCTGGTATGTTCACATTATTGTGTCCCCGCTATACCGGGGACGTAACACCAGTTTATACAAGGATGTTCGCACTGAAATTTGGGCCAGGATTGTGACCCCAGGACTTGCAACAGCCGGGATTCAGTCAAAATTTCACGGGGACTGTGTATTTGTGACCACGCCTGCGGGGATTTAGTGGGGATGTTCAGCAAAATAATGCCCCGAATGTAGCGGGGACGAAAAACAAACATGTCATAATTGTGAAAATAACATCCCTGTTACAGTCACCGCTATGCCCAGGTATGGGAAGGGGGTTGGGGGGATTTCAATTGACCACGTGCAGAAGTGGAAATGAGGCGGGGCCCGTTACACATGTTGCCGTCATGTCGTGGTGAATCAGTAAACGACCCTACCATTTAATTAGGACGGACATACTATGTAAATAACAATCAATTTCCAATGTTACATTTCTATCGCCTCACCGCAGCTTTGACGTCCGGGGATACCGTCTCCGTGGCGTCCGCCGGGGACGATTTTGGTGACGAATACGAAGATCTGGACGAGTATCAACGGCTAAAGACGATCGGTGGGGCACCGATGTCACAGAATAGGGCCGACGGTACAACACAGCCTGCCATTCCAGAGGACTTTGGGGAGGAGTACGAAGACCTGGATGATTATCAGCGTTTTAAAATGCAAGTGCCACCGCCGGCCGCTGGGAAGCCGGCAGCCAAACCCCAAGCTGCGTCCGTTGATCCGGCCAATCAGGAGGAGGATTACGGTGACGAATACGAGGACCTTGACGATTACCAGAAGATGAAGATAGGTAGCTTGCCGCCGCGTCCGTCTGTCCCAGTTAAATCAGAGAGCACTGACTTCGGTGAAACATACGATGATGTGACCGTGACAGACGCAGCCCCCGTGCTGCCTCGTAGCCTTCCCCCTAAACCCATTCCGACGTCGGCTGAGCCACCTCGTAACCTTCCCCCTAAGCCAATTCAGACGTCCGCTGAGCCGCAGCGGTCCGACACGGCAGAATTTGATGATCAATCCAATGATGACAACGTCTGCGGAGACATCTACGAAGAAGTGCCGAGCCAACAGGCGACCGCACCGACCCCGAATCTGGGTAAATCGGTCATACACTCTCCTCTCCCTCTGCCCCCCGTGGATATGCTGTCCACCAATCCGGCGATGCCGCTTCCTCGTCAATTGCCTCCCTTCCCCCCTCCAAAGGTGACCTCCGGCGGTCCGCCAACGCACCCCAAGAAGCCAGCCGAGACTCCTGAGACAGAGCCGTGGGAAGCTGATATTAATAATATCTACGTGGGCATGTGGGACTGTAAGGCGGATGAAAGAAATGAGCTGGAGTTTAGGAGAGGAGAGCTGGTCCATATATTGAGTCAGGAGTACGGGGGATGGTGGGTGGGGGAGAAGAACTATAAGGTGGGGTTTGTGCCTAGCGAGTACCTTATGAAGGCGTACATGTAATGGCCTATTAATGGACGGTGTGTCATGAAGACGTACAAGTAATGGCCTGATAATAGAAAGTATGTTCAAGGTTATTATTTTCCACATTCATATGACATAGCAGTATAATCATTATAGTGTTGTAACAATAATGTGGAAGGAGGTCTGGGGAAAGCAAAAGCTTGTACAAAGCAGATGCCCTTTACCAGAAACACAATAAATAGGTAATATAAAGAAAGTTATGTTAAGTTATGGAAGATTGAATACAAGCTCACCATCGGCATATCACTCAAGCCTGATGATGATTATATTAAAGTGGCTCTAACTGGTATATCTAAGGCTTTGTGTGGCTCGTATAAGCTCTTCGTTGAAATCTAATCAATCAATCCAATTTTGCCAAGTTAAAATCATGAAATTATTATTAAATGTATATACGCCATCTGACTTGACTAATTATTGATACATTGACGCTATAAAAGTAATATTGAGAGTGTCAAGGAGGTGCTAATCTTAGAATAGAGTATAATAATTTCTATCAAATATTGATTGTAGGAGCTACATAAAATTAGGAATTATACATAGAACGTTATATTTGTAGCATAAGTAAAATCCAAATGTATCTGGCGCATTCAAAATAACAATTTCATCAGCTTTTTCACATTTTCCACAAAATCAATACTACACATTTCTCATACATTCAATTTGTATCCCAATAGTACGCTGGATTGTATAAGTCTGTTGATAATTAACCCACCCACCCTGTTGGCTACCTCACCATGTAGGTTGAAACTTAGTTATGTTGCGGACTAAATACAATTAACTATATATTAGTTTGAGACACCTTTTCAGGTAACATTTACCAGGATTTACCAGCTGTGGGCTGTAGCTTAAGTGTACTTGAAGTTTTGTGTGAACATGCTTCCATCCTACTACAATTCCAAGTTTTTTGATACTGCCTTTACATATTGGCACTATCAGCAGGACTACCAGAAATTGTGTAGGACTACCATAAATGATGTGGGAATTGTTGAAACTTGCAGTTCCGTGGTCTACCAGAATTATTGAAACTTGTGGTCTACCAGAATAATTGGAACGTGTAGTCATGTGGTCTGCCAGAATTATTGAAACTTGTAGTCATGTGGTCTACCAGAATTATTGAAACTTGTAGTCCTGTGGTCTACCATAATTATTGAAACTTGTAGTCCTGCGGTATACCAGATTTATTGAAACTTGCGGTGTACCGTAAGTATTGAAACTTAATTATTGAAACTTGTAGTCCTATGGTCTGCCAGATTTATTAAAACTTGTAGTTCTGTGATCTACCAGAATTATTGAAACTTGTAGTCCTGTGGTCTACCAGAATTATTGAAACTTAAAATAGTTATAACTTCAGTTAGATTTATTTTTACATTTTCCTTATTCCTAATCTTGCCTTTAACATATGCTGCCTTAATAATTTCTAATATAACGCTTTGTTTTGTTACCTTTTTACGTCCTGTTCAACCATTTGGAGCATGTTACAATCCAGTAATCCGAAACTGGAAAAATGATGTACCTAATCCGCTGTTGTTTTTGTGTAGACCTTTCAGCTGTTGTTTTTGTGTAGACCTTATATGTGACCATCATATTGAAATGAGGCGTAAGTCACACATTGTCATACTTACATAGAGGGAAAAAGCTGGAAAAACTAATATTTGGTGAAATGGTAATATAGACCTTTCACAAAAAAAAAATGTCTGGTAAGTGGTAAGTTTTAAAAAAGAAAAGTAAGTAAACTTTGGGCTTTATGGAAGAATATATATTGAACAAAATGTGTACAATTTATATCTAAAGAAGTGAAAATTGTTCTTCAATTTATATTTTTGTCACATGAAATATCTCTATACGTGGATCAAATTTCTAAACTCTTATCATGCTGAGGGTATATATATATATATAATGCAATGTGAAACAGGGCATATTTCAGTTACAATTTTCTTATTTTTGAACGACAATTACAGATAATATCTTTATAGGAGCATCACTGTTTATGTAGTATCTACATCCACCAATTTCGTCTAAATGATTTTCTGAAGCCAGGCAGAGCCCTGAAAGTGTGCACTTTTGTACGATTTAATTTTGAAGTTTATGTTTTGTAGGCAATTTAAAAAAATTGAGAAGTAGTTCTAATAATATAATTAGTATGTTTACAATGTGTCGGCTCAATAATCTATTTTGTAGTTATTACATGGAAAACGTCAGAGGTCACACTGAGCATGCTTTTTGCTATATAGTTGATGATAAAGTGTCATTGCTTTTTGATTATATTTTTGATTGATAATGTATACTAGATTATATTACTTCAGGTTATTTTATTACCATGTAACTTTCATTTTCTGCCATAAAATATAGAATTTATTTTTAAATAAATTAGTTACTCAGAAGCATTCCATGATGTCATTTTGTATCTTTATTTATGTAAAGGTTGTGTCCAAGTTTACATTACTGCATGTGGATATATGTGTAAACTGACTTTCAGGCCAATAGCATTCTATTATTGGCATTCTGTTACGTAGTGATTTTTCAGTTTATCCCCCTCCACTATATCCTGCTATTGTGAAAATGTTGTTTATGAATTGTAACTTTTAATTTAACCCCATTACTACCATAAGCATGCTAGCGGAGGGACAATAAACATGTCCGGTTGAATGCACTCGCCGCTCATAACTGTCCGTAAAGCACTTGGATTTTTAGTACGGCAATGCGAAAATATGTCCAGAAAGCCAGGTCATGCGAAAGCATGGCTCACAACTGGCCATAAAGCACTGGGATTTTTAGTACTCCAATGCGAAAATATATCCTGGAAGCCACAACGTCCTGCGAAAGCAGCGGTGACCCTGGGCAGACATGCCAGTCGGACATGCACTGCCACACACAGCCTATAGTTGGACAGTGCGCCGGCGATTGGTGTCTGTAGGCGCTGATGCAATTAAACTGATAGCCAAAGAGTTAAAGCCACCGATACACCAGTTAGGCACTGGAATATTTACATTGAAAATGAGTTATGTTCTGTTTTCAATAAACATATATGTGATATACCACAACAGATCGGGAATTATATGTCCGCATATCTCATTTTGAGATAGGGGAGGTTTTCCTCCAAAATATGTCACTTGTACAGTGGAATATGACAAATCCCATTAAACATTTTTCTATAACCTAGAATATATCTTAATTTTAGTATAAAAATAAAGCTAGTTATATCCCCTTTCTTTTTACACTAATATCTCAATATGACCCAGGGCCACATAATACCCGATCTGTCATGATGCATCACATATAATATCTCAATATGACCGACATAACACCCGATCTGTCATGGTGCATCACATATATAACCCAGGGCCAACATAATAGCGGATCTGTCATGGTGTATCCCTTAAGGACACCCAATCGACACCCTGTTAACCTGAACTGAATGAACTCTTATTGGCTTCTTGGATTCAGTACAGAATTTGTTATTACGTTTTAACGCCATATCCTGATTTTTCCAAGTGGGGGCTCACTGGATTGTAATAATGCTCACATAGCATTATTTAAAAATAATGCTCACATAGCATTATTTTTTCCAAGTTGATTGTTGTTGAAACAGTAAATACCCAAACATATTGGATTTGGACAAACTGGATTGTTAACCATGCTCCAATTCCTTTTGATGAACATCAAGCAAGAAGGCAACATGTACCACTTTAAAGTCTTTGGTAGGACCATTCGGGCGAGGAAACAATATGCAGTCTCACGGAGGCTCTAACCATTGCACCACACTAGCCAGTAGGGATCACTGGATTGTTAACCATGCTCCAATTCCTTTTGATGAACATCAAGCAAGAAGGCAACATGTACCATTTTAAAGTCTTTGGTAGGACCATTCGGGCGCAGGACCATTCGGGTGCGGAACCAATATACAGTCTCACAGAGGCTCTAACCATTGCACCATACTAGCCAGTAAGGATCACTGGATTGTTAACCATGCTCCAATTCCTATTGATGTACATCAAGCGAGAAGGCAACATGTACCACTTTAAAGTCGGTAGGACCATTCGGGCGTGGAACCAATATGCGGTCTCACGGAGGCTCTAACCATTGCACCACACTAGCCGGTAAGGATCACTGGATTGTTAACGCCTTTTGATGAACATCAAGCGAGCAGGCAACATGTACCACTTAAGTCTTTGGTAGGACCATTCAGGCGTGAAACCAATATGCGGTCTCATATAGGCTCTAACCATTGAATCACACTAGCCGGTAGGGATCACTGGATTGTTGACCATGCTCCAATTGGTTATGCTGACCATCAAGCATGAAGGGAAAACATCTATCATTTGACAGTCTTTGTTTGGTATGACCCGACTTTTAGCGGTCTCAAGCCGACAGAGAAGCGCAACATCTTTGTTCAGACATATCTATGTTCAGAAAGCTCTATGTTCAGATATGTTGTTGGAACCCTAAGCCTAGTACTTCCACAATAATAATATTGACAATGCTTTCAGAACACAGGACAGTCCGACCTGATATATAATAATACACCAATATAAACAGCATTTACGAAGACATGACAGGACACCAGATTTACATTTATGTACAATGTGTATTATTTCTATATACAGGCACTATAATTATAATATTGATTTAAGGTGTTTATGTGTTTATACTATTCATCCACTAGGCCTATACAATAACCTAAATACTAAAATATTTTTATTGTCATTCCAATGTGTATTTGGGTCATTCCACCAGGTTGGGACAATGAGATAAATTAGCCATACTATTAAAAGCAGACTCAATTAGTTCATGTAACATTCATCTTGGAGTATGTTGTTGTTTGTGGAAGTTTTGGATCATTTGAGTGTATTTACAGAAATATGATGCAAAATGTATTAGTTACATCTGCACTTTTCTTTTAAAGTTTTTAGACACTTAACTACATAATTCTGCAAACATACTCTTTGTAATAATTACTAATAATTACTAGACGCACAATGTACCAAGAAAACCTTTGTTTATGGTAATCAATGAAAAAATACAGCAGATATGGAAATAATAAAAAACATGAGTTTTAACATAGATGTGACATTTGTTGTCAAAGTTACATCAAACCACATGTTTTTTATTTTGCCATATCTGCTATTTTTAATCACTGAATACCATAACCAATGGTTTTCTTGGTACATTGTGCATCTATATGACACACCAATATTTAGACATTCGATTCACAGACAAATGTGGCAGAATTGGTTGACAAAATTGACAAAATTGGTTCATCATTGCACACTACAGTTGTTCATGTATCGTAATAGCACTGTATAATTAGTTAATAGTGGATTGTTGGTGAATTAAGCAGTCAAGATTTTAAATATGTTCAAATAACAGGCGAAATGAAGTCGAGAACCATCAATTGACCAACTTTAAGGAAGAGACAATTTACGATAAACCTTTTGATTCCGCCAAATAATTTGACTAAAAAGATGACATTTTTAATGAATTTCATTCATTGAGCCAAGTTTCTTCGGTCGTACAAAGTCTTGAAGGTGCACAGAAGATGCGCAGACAGAGTCGTGAAGGTGCACAGAAGAAGCGCCGATGTCTTAAAACTATGCACATTCCCATCCTAGGTGTACTATGTTAGTTAGCTGCGCCCACTATTCTATAGGTTGTGGGTTGTGCTACATAATGGTTAAATGTGATGCATCGTGGCAGATCGGGTATTATGTCGGCATTCCTCAATTTGATAATGTGATGCATCGTGGCAGATCGGGTATTATGTCGGCATTCTTCAATTTGATATAGGGGAATTAAATGTGATGCATCGTGGCAGATCAGGTATTATGTCGGCATTCTTCATTTTGATATAGGGGAGGGAAGTTTTCTTCCAATATATATCACATATGACCAAATCAATTTATAAAATCCAGTAACTTATAATATTTGCTTTGATTTTGATATCAAAATAAGGATAACGGTCTCCTCTATCTTTGCCACTGATATCTCAGTATGACCAAGAGCAGACATAGTACCTGATCTGTTCCACTGATATCTCAGTATGACCAAGAGCAGACATAGTACCTGATCTGTTGTGGTGCATCACATATTCATCCCGGTAATTACACAACACACACCATAAACAAAACGATATATTATTGCAGTAATATCACTAACAATGCATACCTTTGGTGCAAATCATCCAAATTTTGTAATAATCCACCTATGGCTGTATAGGAAGAAGCAATTTTAGTTAAAAAGCTTTTAATAAAATTGCCATAGTAGAAATTAAGGTTAGACCCAAATTCCTGAATATCCACATAGGAAGGACTACTCCATAGTAAGTAGTATAGTGCAGTGATAAGCGTTACGCCCTTGCACATTGGATGGCCATGCCTGCAACTGGAGGTTTTACTTCGGGCATTCCGTTTTTCCCCTCTATTTTTCCCCTCTATACCCCTGTCCATAGTAAATAGTCATTATATCACCAATTTTCATCAGAATCTAGTGCAATCTGCACGAGAAAAGGCATTCCATAGGTTTTGAAAGAATGACCAATGACAGCTAGATGACCTAAGAATGTGAGATTTGACACCTGACAGTGCTCTTGTTTTACTTTATTATCAAGCCCAAGAATTATTTACAAATCAATTGTGTAAAGGCAAGTCAAGTTATAAGTCAAGAAAATCTAGACTTGGGCCAAACTAAAGTCACAGCGTTGATTCAACAACAATGCTGACGTCTTATTGCCAAGGTAATCTTTTTTCCTCATGATGGTTAGAACTTTGACGAAGGAGAAAATATCCGAGTATCTTGATCGATAAATATACTGCTAGACTGTCTATTTGTTTCAATACCAATGGAATGTCTGCTTCAATTAATGGAATATTACTAGAAAATAATGACCACTGCCAGTGTCTGCCTCGTTTAATTTGCTACATTATTTTGATATATATTATATATATACACACACAGACATTGCCTTCATAGATCACCACACATTGTTTCAGTGTATTACGCAATGAATATCACTTCAATAGATCAACAGCCATTATCTCCATTCACTGGGCATAATTTCAGCGATCACTTGATGTTATTTCAATATATCGCTGGATATTACCTTCCACGCAGTAATGGATATTGCCTCAAAGTATTGAGCGTCTGTGCATGACATCACTTCGCTGAATAACAGCAATATATCACAGACGTTTCCCCATTGACCCTACAATAACCACTGCTAATTGGCTGTAGGCAGTATATGTGATGTTGCGTTGTTGTCAATGTGTACTCTCCATCATCAATGGACATTGTTTCAATATATCGCTGGATATTACCTTCCATGCAGTTATGGATATTGCCTGAAAGTATACAGCTTCTGTGCATGACATCACTTCACTGAATAACAGCAGTATATCACAGACGTTTCCCCATTGACCCTACAATAACCACTGCTAATTGGCTGTAGGCAGTATATATGATGTTGCGTTGTTGTCAATGTGTACTCTCCATCGATGGACATTGTTTCAATATATCGCTTGACATTGTTTCAATATATTGCTGGATATCTGTTTCAATACAGTGCTAGACATTGTTTTAGCAGATCACCAGACACCGTGTCAGTACAACAGATGACTGGCTATTAGCTGGGTCAGGTATCCCCTGTCATGATTGATATGAATTCATCCACATTTACTGGTAAAAATGAGAGAGAGAGAGAAAGAGAAAATATATGGTTTGTTCAAAGTTTATAATATTAGATAGCTGTAGTCATTTTCATTAGTTTACAAAAAGGACAAGATTTATACCAATGGACCTTCTTCACCCTACCAAGAGTTAGTTCAAATTGTCTGCTCTTACAAGGGCAGGGTTCGAAATAAAGAAAATCCCATGGTTGTCCATGGTTGTTCACAAAGCAACCAGTTCCCATAAACTACACAATTTTCAATTGAGATGAGTGTCCACCGGGCAACCAGCTACACTAATATTGACAAGAACTGGTTGCCCTCCAGTAAATCTGGGCGTCTCTGGCACCCGGACGCCTGCTAATTTCGAACCCTGAAGGGTGACCTGCCTATGCACCCATCAAACATAACCTTGCCCTCCCCCTCTTTAGGCGTTTTAAAGATTCACTCTAAATTGACAACACATGGAATTTTGTTAGCCAAAAATTCACCAAAGCAATCTTAAGAGGCAAAGATTCACCAAACCATTTAAAACAAGATCTCCATCAACACTGCCACAACTATGCCACCGTGACTATTACATTAGGCCTACGATACAGGCTAATAAGGCTAACAGAGCGTACATGATGCAACATGTAGAAGCTACTGGCACTGTCTAACAGAAAATCTGCAGGATAAGGCAGCTACTCGTCGGTAATCGGTAACTATGCAGACTAGCACATACCATATAGTAGTACATGCCTGTATGGCGGCATCATAGTTAGATTAGTCAGTAGACACTGCAGGTCCGACGATCGACTTACACAAGTTAGTCGCACAACTTACTTTTCAGCAAAAAGTAGTTCAGCAGAATATTACCCGACACAAGACAGAAAAGCTAGACTGCCAACTTGTTTATTTCACGATTTGATAAAGTAATTACGTACGTGGCTGTGCCAGTGTGGCTGTGCCAGTGTGACTGTACAGTCGTGGTGATATATTTGTACACAGTATATGTACACTGTACTGGAGCCGATACCATTTTCCAGCTTGTACAGTAAGCCTAGATGTATATTGTAATTATATACAGCACGCACACGTACCCAAAGACACAACTTTGATTCAACATTGATTCACTTACACTTAACATTTTGGTCGTTAAAGATTCACTTCCGTAAACACTTCATTCGTCAATGATTCACATTTCGGTACATTTTACTTTAGTGCAAGATTTGACATCAACGCAACGTTGAATAAAGATGATGCTTGAGGGGTGGTGGTACAAGGTTATGTGCATTAATGTTATTAAACATCAGAGTAAATGGTACAAGATGTTAGCAGAAGCCTGGGAAATAATCGGCCTGGAAGGCTTATTTAATTTTACGACGCTAAGAGACCGCCGAAGTGGGAGAAGCAATGGCTTTTAAATTACAACTTCACGTCGGGTGGTCATCCAATTCATAAATTTAAAGTCAAATTTGGATTTTTTTGAATTTGAGAAAGTCGTTCGCATGGGAAAACCGTGATTGCTCTCGAAGGAAAAACCCACACTACTAGGCCCGACCCGGGATTCGAACCATTGATCTCCCAGTTGCTGAGATTCATAGCTTCTAGAACCACCAACCTTATCCGCTAGGCCACAGCACTAGTAGATGTAAATAATGTAATATAGTAATCGGAATCTAAGAATGCTAAGATAAAATACACATAGAGTTCAGGTACAATTACTATAAGTTGTATTTATCCATGATCTCTCAATTATTCCAAGTCCTCCATGCTCCATCAACCTTCTAGGTTGTCGCTTACATTTTTAGTAAATTGATTCCCAATTATCTTTTAAAATTATCATCCTATCCAGTATAAAATGTGTGGACATTACCAGCTTACTGTTACTATCATGTGGCCAAAAGCAGTACCACATAGGAGTATACAGGAAACATCAACATGTAAAACCCAGAAACAATCCAATGTATAAGAATGGACATGTACTACAATCACTCCAAACCTGTACAGGTTGGATCAGCTTAATGTAGGTGCAATACCACTGGGACATTACATTGATCATACACAGGAAAAGTATATATATTAATAATAGTGCAGTGCCTACAATCTTGAACATAACTGTTGGGACACTTTGTTTTTTTGTTGAAATTTATACTACGTTTTGAAATATATTCTGTTTCATAGTTTGATTCACCAAACCAGTCAATGTGTTAACCCATACAAAAATGACGTAAATATCATCCATACAAAAATGATGTAAATATTATCAATGTGACCAACATTGAATGGGGGAGT